>ML783496.1:637817-659436 GCA_009831015.1 Picea engelmannii | reverse complement strand
AAGGCTCTATATGGGTTGAAGCAAGCTCCTATCTCTTGGTATGGAAGAATTGATAGTTTCCTGATGAGCTTTGGCTTTACCAAGAGTAAACTTTATTATAACCTTTAATTCAAGGTTATGAATGATGAGTCAGTTATATTGCATTTGTATGTGGATGAATTATTCTTAATAGGAGAAGAAAATCTCATCATAGATTGTAAGAAGAAGATCGTTGCAGAATTTGAGATGAAAGACCTAGGCCTGATGCATTATTTCTTAGGTCTTGAAGTTTGGCAGAGCCTAGAGAAAATATTCTTTAACCAAGGGAAGTACGCAGTTGAAATACCGAAAATATTTGACATGTTGGAATGTAAATCCATGAACACACCCATGGAAACAAATTTGAAGTTCTTGGTTGATACTTCATCAGAGTTGATTGATGCTACTATATATAGAAAGATTATTGGTTCGTTGATGTACTTGAAAGATACCAGTTTAGATACATGCTTTGTTGTGAACACCATGAGTCAGTATCTGGTAGAGCCCAAACATGTTCACCTTGTAGCTGCAAAGCATGTGATGAGATACCTTAAGGGTACGTTGGATTATGGTATATGTTATACTGAATATCATGACTTCAGACTATATGGTTATATTGATTCAGATTGGGATAGAAATGCTTTTGATAAAAATAACACTTCACAAGGGGTGAGCCATGACTTCATGGAAAAGCAGGAAGAAATCCATCATTTCTCTCCACAAGGGTAGAAGCAGAATACATTGCATCATGTTCTTCCAGTTGTGAAGCCATATGGCTTTGAAAGTTGTTGACATGTTTGTTTGATCTGGAGATGGAAGCCACCGTGATTCTATGTGATAACCAGAGTTGCATAGAGAGACAAAGAACCCAATGTTCCACGATAAGTCGAAGCACATAGAGATATGGTATCACTACAGTCATGATATTGTGCAGAGGGGAGTTGTAAAGCTCTAATATGTTGGCACAAATGAGTAGGTTACAAATGTGTTGACCGAGCCTCTGTCTCGTGTAAAGTTTGAAAACTTTCGAGACAAGCTTGGTATAGTATGAAAGGACCTCCCTCGAAACGGGGAGTGATTCTGATGATACTATGGTATCCTGACCAACAACGTGTAGCTCAGTTAGGATTTTATAACCTAGTGGATTGATCATCCCTAGACAGATCCTGAAGGTCCAGTAAGGATAGTCTGTCAGAGTACCTGTGCATGTATATGCTAGCTATGGTTAGTAGTGGTATCTTTGTTAGGATTTTATATCCTAGGGAATCTTTTGATTCATGGGAAGATATCAAAGGTCCAGTAAGGACTGTCTGTTAGAGTGCCACACGGTAGCTCTGTTAGGATTTTACATCCTAGGGAATCTTATGATTTATGGGCAGATCTCAAAGGTCCAGTAAAGACAGTCTGTCAGAGTACCACAAAATGTTGTTGTTGCACATGCCTCATTTTGTTGCTATATGATGATAATGTTGTTATCTCAAGCTCATGTTTTTGTTGATGATGTTGTTGTATCAACCTCGTGTTGTTGTTGATGATGTTGTTTCAACCTCGTGTTGTTGTTGATGATGTTTTACTAACCTCATGCTATTAATGATGGTGTTGGTGATGTTGTTGAATTAGGATTATGATAATTGATGTTGATGCAAATGATGATGATGACGCTATTCCAACTCCATGCTTTGAACGATGATGATATTGATGATGAGAAAAAATTCTGATGATTTGCAGATATCCCAGTTAGTGTTCCATATAGTGATGATGTTGCTGCCCTCTCTCTCTCCTGATGGTGTTGTATTGGGTTATGTTAGTAGAATACCCTTCTCGTTAAGGGGGAGTGTTGAAATATTGTAACTTCGAAGAATATTCTAATTATAATTGAGTTATTAAATTATAGATCAAATCCCCTTTTGTGGATTGATCATGTCAGGACTTATGTATGACCAAATTCGCTTTTGTGAATTGGTCAAACCATAGTTATATGGTGGTGTTCATAAAGTTGACCCATAAGATTTAATAAAGTGGTTTTAACCACTATTGGAAGAAGTCAACCCTACTTGATGAAGAGACATAACCCTAGTGCCTCCTCAACTAGTATTTATAAGTGAGGAGGGTGCCTCATTTGTTCACTCACTCACTCAGACTTCTAGTGTGCATCTTTTGAAGGTAGCTGCAGTTGCAAGAAGAAGGAAAGAGAGGCGCATGCTCAGTCCTAGTCTTTTCTTGGTGGTTTTGGTCTTTATTCTTGGCATTGTATTTGGAATCTATTATTGAGGAAGTTTTTGCTGGGTTTTCTCCCCCATGAGGGTTTTGTATGATACAATGTTTTGTACCTTGTGATTGTGTTTCTTTCAGTGATCCTGCTTATGATTTTATGCTCTAGTAAATTGAAAAGAACTTAATAACAACTCTAAATTTTAACAATAGTATCTCTTGGTTAAGTACTTCTTTTGAAAATACCTATTGAACTCCCTCCAAGTAACCTTCTTCTCATCAATGTGTTGCACTTACATGAACTGATCCCACCACATTGATGCGTTTCCTTTTAGCTGATAGATGGTAATTATCTCTTCTACTTGCGCAGAGTAATTATGTAGCCATAAGTAATTCCTCATACCAAGAAGCCAAGTCTTCGCATATTCATCCTTCTTGTACTCACCATCAAAGGTAGGTGACTTGATCTTATTCATTTCTCCTTGTAGCTCATCCACCCTGGTACTATTTGTTGTATCTTTTTCACCACTTGAATGAGCAAAAGAGGGACACTTGCAAGTCTAGTTGGGCCTGTTAGACAGGACAAAGGTTAGTGTATGAAACAAATGACTCAATCACATGAAATAAACAAACAACTAAACTAGAAACAATTAAAGAAATAACTAAAGAAATGAAACTAAAATGCATGAGGAAACTTGAACCAAAAATCAATCAAATGACCAAAAATCATGCCACCAATGGATAAATTGTATTAGTGGGAAAACACCAAAGAGAAAGGGAGACTTATGGATCCCCTCTTCCTCCTAAGGAGGGCTCTTGAGTCCCCTATGTGAGAKCTCTTCTTACAAATGRAAAACTAGAAAGAAAATGGTGAAGAAATMCAAGCTTWTTCCCTCAAGAGGTGAGGTGAATAGCTTAATGAGATGATGCTAGTATGCTCCAAGAAGGAAAGAGGTTCCTTGTATGAGAATAGAGGMAACATAACAATAAAATGAGATTCTTGAATTCATAGTGCACCCATGGCCTATTTTTATAGAAAATCTTTGAAGCATTATCCAACCAGTCTTTAGTGTGAACAAGGGGCCCTTTAGGGCACCCTTAGGTCTTTGACCAGCCCTCCATGYAGATTCAGATCAGATTTGAGGGTCAAATCGAATTGGGAGATGAACTAGAAGTGGGTGAGGGGACGACAAGAACCATAAATGCGTTGTTCATAGGAGTGAGTGGCTTTTTCATACACAGTCATGCCTTGGGTGCATGTGCGCTTTTTTGGATTTTTTGTCCTGCGCATGTTTCCTTTAGTGTTTCAACGCATGTCAATTTTTTAACCAGTTGTATAGTTTGTGCCTTTTGGAAATTATTTTTTGGGGCTGCAGGTGAACTAATAGGTGTTTGGAGATGCTAGATTCCTATGACCATTTGTGGATGAAATTTCAGTGATAGCAGATGCCCCTTG
This sequence comes from Picea engelmannii, assembly GCA_009831015.1. Classification (NCBI taxonomy): domain Eukaryota; kingdom Viridiplantae; phylum Streptophyta; class Pinopsida; order Pinales; family Pinaceae; genus Picea; species Picea engelmannii. Next base: position 655,751 of record ML783496.1, on the reverse strand, counting down.
ATGTGTGAGGTTAGGATCATACATATAGCCGAAATACATCAATGTTTCTTCTACTGAGAGTACCATTGTAAGGAAGAGTTTTGATAGGAAATGCAAGAACGTTCCATCGGAGGGAGAGGGGAAAATGTGGGACCGAACCTTTCTCTAGGTAGGAAAATAAAGTCTATATAAAAATGAGGCAGGCATGCCCCATGCTCGTGTCATGTAACTCAAATATGTAAGACAGTAACTGAAGTTGTATGTTGATGTAGATAACTACAGTTCCCTCCGGGGCGGTTTGATAATGGAATATGACAATTCAGATGGTGAATCATACCCTGAAAAGAGACGATGAAACCTGTAAGAAGTGTTCGATGACTCGTAGACATTGATGGCCCAACAAATTTAGAGGTCTTTGGCTAGTATAAAATAACTTCAATAGTCGCAAAGTAAGACCCACCGTAACATGAGATTGTGTTGAAGTCGAATGTTAAGGGTGTCAACGACAATAGAGAGCAATGATGGTTCTCTCTGTGTCGTTTGAGGCTCCTCATTGTAAAGGTTAATGAGAGTCAAGATACTGTCACCCTTCTGGAAACTGTGATGATTGTTGGCAAATGTCTAACAGGAAGTGTATGCTTGTCATTGATGGAAAGTACAACAGTGAAGATGGCAGGATCAGAGTGTGCATGTGAAGACTCTACAGAAGCCCATAATTCCAAGAATCCCTTGGGGATTCGGAAGTGAAAGCTCAGGAGGAACAACATCGAGGAGAACACACGCATCAAATCTCAAGATACAGAAGTTTGCAGAGGAGAAGGAAGACAAAGATCGACAGCCATTGGATCTCATTCAGAAATCCCGTCAGCCATCAGATCGGACAGGAGCTGCACGAGATTTACCATCGGGGAAAGACAAGGTGAAATCCTGAAAGGAGGGATGACTCATCGGGGTTTCACATATCGGGAATCCCGTGAGCCAATGTATTGGGACATTGAAAAGCTTGAAACCCCGACGAGTGGTAAGACTGCGGTCACAGGGATATCGGTCATATGGGCCAGGAGCCTAGCCAGGAGAGCTAGTGCGTAAAGAGCATGTCGGGATTCGAGGGATCAGGAATCCTGAGGACATACATGTTTCGACATGGGAAAGTTCGAAACCCCAATGAGGAGGTTTGGCTGCAGTCATATAGGAGAAGGTCACGTGGACCACGAGCTTAACCGAAGGGCTAATTGAAGTTAGAGGCGTCAGATCCAAGCAACTTATGGTTTCCTCCAATGTATTAGGGTCATCATATTGTATCTTGTCACTAATAAATAAGGACAACCCACTGAGATACCTCTGGATTTTTACTTTCTCATCCTTGATGAAAAGAACTTATTTCAGCAGCTCTAAGAATTTCCTTTCGAACTCATCTATTGTCATACTTCCAAGCTTGAGATCAAAGAAATCCATTTTTTTGTCATATTTGTTGACATATTGTAACTTCGAAGAATATTCTAATTATAATTGAGTTATTATATTATAGATCAAATCCCCTTTTATGGATTGTTCATGTCGGGACTTATGTATGACCAAAGCCCCTTTTGTGGATTGGTCAAACCATAGTTACATGGTGGTGTTTGTAAAGTCAGTCCCTGGGATTTAATAAAGTGGTTTTAACCACTATTGGAAGAAATCGACCCTACTTGATGAAGAGACATAACCCTAACACCTCCTCAAATAGTATTTATAAGTGAGGAGGGCACCTCATTTGTTCACTCACTCACTCACACTTCTAGTGCACATCTTTTGAAGGTAGCTGCAGTTGCAAGAAGAATGAGAGAAAGGCACATGCTCAGTTCTAGTCTTTTCTTGGTGGTTTTGGTATTTAGTCTTGGCATTGTATTGGCAATCTATTATTGAGGAAGTTTTTGTTGGGTTTTCTTCTCCATGATGGTTTCCCAGAATAAAATGGTGTGTACCTTGTGATTGTGTTTCTTTCAGTGATCATACTTATGTTGTTATGATCTAGTAAATTGAAAAGAAATTAATGCTAACTCTAAATTTTATCATGGCATCAGATTTGAACTTAATAGAGCACCTTTTACTGGGTATCCAAAAATGTCATTGTTGTCGTACAAGAAAATTAAGCCTTTTTATTGGAAAGTAATTTCTTCCTAAAAACCATCTAGAAAAGCGTGCCCTACCCTAGCACATCATTTGGAAGCTTGAGTGCACCTTTTTAGTGGCGAGAGCCTCCAAAAAGTGAAACACTAGTTTTTACTGGTACAAGAAAACCAAAAAACCAGGAAACCAGAACCAGTACTAGAAGTACCAGTCTAGATTTTTGCAGGTCAAGTTTCAAGGGGTAAAACTTCAAATTTTTGAAATCAGACAACACCAGCCTACTTGCCTTTGCCCAACACATCTCTAGGTAAGTTCAGATTCACTTTCTGAGCACTTTCATTTTTTGGTCATTTTCCCAGCTCCAGGTCAAGATGTGTGCAAGCACCAAGCTTGTTGACAAGTTAGAAAGTGCGGAATTTTTTTTTGCTTGGAAATACATAATTGGACTCATTCTTGAAGAGAATGACCTTGCAAAATTCATAAAAGAAAATGTACCAGAACCTGAAGAAGATGCAACCAAAGCAAAGTACAAGAAGGATATGGTTAGGGTCAAAAGGATCATTGCAAACTCCATTAAATATCACTTGATCCCTCAAGTGTATTCTAAATATACTCCAAAATAGATGTTTTATTCCCTAACTAGAATGTATGAAGGAAATAACATCAACCATAAGATGAACTTAAGAACCCAACTCAAGAATACAAATATGCAGAAAGGAGAAACAATCCAAGACTATTTCTCTACGGTTACTCATTTCAAAGAATAGTTAGAATCAATTGGAGACAACTTGGATGAAGATGAAATCATCATGACAAATATGAACGGTCTCACAAGACCTTGGGATGCCTTCATCCAAACTATCCGTGCAAGAAAATAAAAAATCCAATTTGATAGTCTTTGGGAAGAATGTGTTCAAGAAGAAGCAAGAGTAGCCAACCGAGAAGCAATACTATTAAGGGATGAATACCAACTCCTAGCTGCTCATACTAAAGGATGAAATAAAATGTCTCATTTCCAAAATGAGACTCACCTCCATAAGGAATCTCACTCCCCAAAGAGATTCACTCACTTCCATAAAGAATCTCACCCTCCAAGGAGATTCCAAAAATATCAGAAGGGTCAGAAAAAAGAAAAATATTTTTCCTCTTATCAATGTTATAATTGTGATAAGATGGGACACATTGCTAAGAATTTTCCTACAAGAAGGTAAGAATACAAGAAGAAAAATAACAAAACACATCATCCCCATGAAGTTGAAGATGATGAGCCACCCAAGAAAGTGACTAAAGAAGAGATTGAAGGCTATGTATTGTTTTCAACTCTCTTAAGATCTGTGACACCTGGAGAGGATACTTGGATCATAGATAATGGTGCCTCTAAGCACATGACAGGTCATAGAGACATTCTCTCTAGCCTTACAAAAAATGAATTTCCCCATAAAGTTTGACTCAGAGATGATTACCAATACCCTATCAAAGGAATAGGAGAATTGTTAATGGATAAATTCGTGAGTGCGGACACAGACCAATCTCCCTAGATTCACCTGGATCTAGAACAAAGCAAGATAGAATACTACTCTTTCCCTAGATCTAGATTATTGAACGAACTAAGAGAAATGGATAGTGGACATACCTTATGAACGCTCTCCTTAAATCTCTGTTGTTCCTTGCTCTGCTTCGATGCTCTTGTGTCGTCCAATCACAACAGTACAAACCAATCGAAGTACAAGAAAATTAATGTATTCAATACCTAGTCTATACATGTGATCAAGGAATCATGTAATAAGATGACATCATCATTATGGGAAAGGGACATATTCATGTATTGANTTAACTGAAAGAGAAATATACAACCTGAGCCTTGATGTCGTAGATCTCCTTTCAATGGATTCTAGTTCTGACACACACACTTGCTCATGCATGAAGAAAATCAACCACATAAGATGACCTTGCTATTGTCCTTTGCTGCTGTAGCATCAGTCCTCCATACAGTCTTGCCCTGATTCTCCAATCAATCTCTTACTAGCTTGCTTCTAATCTTTCTTGTTAACCCTTTCCATGAGAAATATTCTCAATATATAAGAGAATATAGTTTAGTTACTTGGATAAAGAATGATCCCAAGATATCTGGAAAGTCAGTATTTTGCCAACCATTCGAAAGCCAACTCACCCTTCTAGAAGATTCCTTCTAGAAGGATCGAGAACTTATCCATTTTCCTCCTTTAGAAACATGTTCGCACCCTAACCTTGAGTACAGTGTTAGAAGTTCGCACCCCAACTGAATGCAGCCTGCGGGAATGAACCATTCTCACAGGAGAGTATATATGCAGCCTGCGAACTATCTTTAAAATATGTTTTCTGGAAGCTGACAAGTGTAACCTTTCTCAGGAAAATGTTCTTAGTGAAGGGTTTGATTTTCCATTATCATGACACTATCATGACATCATCTTGACGACCAAAAATGTGGATAACAGAATGCCTCCCAAAGTCTGAGAGTGGAACCAGTGACAGTCAATAGACTTTGTAAGCTGCATGTGTGTGTCAAGAACTAAGAGCACATCTAATCGGAGCCCTGCAAACAATCAAGCATCAACAGAATATCATGTATATAAATTCCGAGGTAGGCATTCCCATACTCAGATCATAGACTGATGACATCAAAAACAAAGGTCATGGCCACCAATCATACACTGTGGATCCATGTAGTCATAATATAGCACAATTACTTGAATACATTGTGGATCTGTGCGACAAATGTGTAATCAAGACGACATAGCCACGAACCATACACAGTGGATCTATGTGTCGCAAAATATACATATTCCATCGCAACCTGGATGTAAAGACAGGATCCAGGGTCTTCAAACCTATCACCCAAAGTATGAATCTGACCATGTGATTACATGTGCCGAAGTCGAACATGGTAGAAACCACTTGATTACCGGTCATTGATGTATACCGTTAACAAGTGCGAGGGAGATCACCATTAATGTCAATGATTCCCAAGGTACTATAGTACAATCCATCGATTGTGAATAAATGAGTTGATGTCGAACACCCGACGGAATCTTTCGATCAGAGGTCAATGATGTAAACCCACTGTCGAAAGCGAGAAACTCGCCATTGAGGCATGCAAGCTTCAAGGTACTTAATTATTTCTAAGTCTTAATCCTGGATAATGTGCTGAAGTCGACGGAACAAGACTCGTCACAGGAGGGCCTTGATGTATCCCCCATCAGTGACACGAAATGAGTAACAAAGTTTGATGGTAAAACAGAGTATGTAGCAATTGGACTTTGGACACAGGGAAGGCCGACACAAAGTGTAAGAATAACTGCAGATGGCCGACTCAATAGAGGTTTCAGACGGACAACTCTTGAACATATGGATGACACGACCAATTATTTGGCAGCATTGACTCAAAGACGACACATGGAAAGACCTTGTAATCAAATCGAATGAGAGACAAATGGATTTCCCAAACCGGCTTCAAATGATGAATAGGGGGTGTCATGTTCAAGAGCGACACTTACTGCCAATTAACACAAAGACGAAATATATCCCTTTCCCAAATTTTTCCCCACCATTTCTGGCAAGTACCTCTTTATTTTTACACAAGATTGAAGAGGATCACATATGCTTGTTGATATAAGCTCATCCTTCGGACGAGTCCCACGGAGTATTTTTAACGAACCCTAAGAAGGAGTGGTTCGGTCCCATCACGGGTCTGTCAATGTTTGTTTAACGAGTTCAGAGATAGAAAACTCGAAGGTTTTTCAGGATTATAGAGTTTGGAAAAACACTTAAAAGAGAACTCTCTCAGTGCCTTTTTCGTACCATAATCCAACGAGACTGAAAAAGGGTTAAACTATCGCTCGGAGGATGCGTAAGTTCAAATACTTTAACGAGCGTAAAAATAGCAAGGTCGCTCGGCATTCTTTTCATGTTTAGGGAGTCGTGAAAAGGGATTAAAGTCAACTCCAGGGGGGTTCCTTTTTTCGTGTAACCACATCGAGCCCGAAAAAGAGATAAAACAACGCTCGATCACGTTCTAAGTTTTTCACAAGTGCTAGAACGAATAAAAGTCACTTGAGGTTTTTAGATTAAAACCATAGAAAACCAAATAAACACACCATACTTCAAAAGTTTTTGGATCCATAATCGTCTTGTTAGGCACCTGCAAGTCATTTTCTCACTTTCGCATTAGTAATTAGGGTTAAATGGGCAAAATAATGAAATAAAAATGGAAAAACCCACTTTTAACATAGTAAAAAGTGAATAAAACAATTTTACAACTCATTTTACCATATGTTTTTATCCATTCACCATTTTTAGTGCAAAAATTTCCATATTACCTCCAATCTTCATCGCCAATTTCTGGGAGCTCCGGGGCACCATTTCGCGAACCGCTTGGATCAATCTGGTAGGTGTTCAATTCCCTAGCTTTGCATGGTTTTATTTTATGATTTCATTGGTTAAAATTGAAGTTTTTGGCCAAATTTTGAAACCCTATGCGCGTGAAGGATTCCCGCAGGCTACCCATACGGGGCCTACGGGAAGTCCTTATTCCCGCAGGCAAGCTTAACGTAGGGTGCGGGAAACCCGCACTGTGTAATATACTTCACCTGCTAACAACGCAGAGTTAAATTTTTGTGTAATGTTTTGATCAATAAAAACCAATTTTCTCATATTTCAAGATTACTAATTGTCTTTCTATGATCGCCATGCAGGTTAATAGTCACACAATGGTGCTTGAGTGGAGGGAACGTGAGCATGAAGAAGATAATACCGCTTCTGAAAATCACCCCCAGAATATTGCCGCTCTAAGAAATTGTGGACTTCTAAAATATTTTCGGATACCGGGCATGAGAGCCCAAGTTCGTCTATTGGAACATTTGGTTCGGATGTGGGATCTGGATCAACAGGTCTTTAATGTGGGTGCCCATACTTTGACGATTGATATTGAAGATATCTATTTCTTGACTAGTTTGTCAAGACGGGGTTCCCACGTCAGCTTGACTGGTAACCGTAGAGGCGGTATGAAGATGAGCGAGTACTGTCGAGAGTATTGCGAGTCGGAGGCGGAAAGACAAAAGGGAAAAGTGGCCATCTGGGGAGTGATGGATATCACTCTCTGCACTATTCTGTTTACTATAGCTCATATGGCAGGCAGTGCTGCCCCGCACATGGCTCTACAGAGCTACTTTCAATATTCCCTTGAGTGTCTTGAGCCCCAAGTTTTCAACTGGGCTGATGCAGTGCTCCGCAATCTCAAAAAACAATTGACAAAAAGTAGGCGTGGAGATCTCAAGCAATTTGGTTATGGATCACTATTAGTATCCTTCTTTTGTGAGAGAGTCCCAGTGTACAGACTTTAGGCAGATTGGCATTTTCCGGGTCCTAGGGATCCACGGATGCTACGTTGGTGCCAGCTCATGGCTAGGCACATGACAGGACCCATCGTCAGATATGACGATCGTTTCTTCGACTGGCTCCAAGGCCAGGTTGTGATGGTAGAGGACTATGCATATGCTGGCTTGGAATTTCGAGGTGATCCTGATCTTGTCCTCCCTGAAGATGCGTAGTGGGGAAACATTGGTAAGAAGTACACCAACTTTTTGACTTTTAGATGTTTTTGTATTTTCGTCATATTAAAAGTTTTTGGTTTTGATTTTTTTCCGAAGACTAACACCAATATCGTGTTGATAACACAGATGTTGGGGCATACAGACCAGCTGGTACTTCTCCTGTTCAGCGGCGAGGAGATGCAGTAGTTCCAGTCCCCCAATATGCTGAGGATTACCTTACTGTGGAGCAAAACTTAGAGGGCTTGATGCATGATGTTCCAGAAATGCCTCTGGAGGAAATCTCACGACGTGATCAGTGTCATACCGTGGGAGTTTATGCCTCTATGGGCTGTTTTCTCCGTAGAGTATCCAGGACTTTAGCATGCTATCGTGAACATCATTGATGTCATGATATCGTTATGTAGAAGCTATGAGCTTCCATTTTTGATATTTTGGTCTTCGGACTCATTTTGTAAAAACAAACTTTGATCGTTATATATATATATACATGGTTCCTACCGACTTACTTTACATGTGTGTATATTTTAATGTGTTTGATTTATAAGTGATTTAAATGCCTGTCCAATACATAATTAGCTAACGCATCTGTCAATGTATTAAGACTTCTCGGAATGTGTTGATATTCTATGTGATCAAAATGTCTTTCCAAGAGGCGAATTCGCAAATATACTCTTAATAATGTAGGACTTCGAATAGAATAGACATTACTTAGCTGTAGCACCACTAGCTGCGAGTCAAGTCGCACAACCAAACGATGAATTCCAATATAGACAACATTAACCAATAACTCTATGACGACACTATATTCTGCGATGTTGTTGGTTGCCCGCCCAAGACATACACCTTGTAAGGATATAAGCTCGTTTGTTGGGGCATAAATAGCCCAGGCAGCGGAAGCTAAGTTCTGAGTACTACGACTAGCACCGTCGGTGAAGCCAATATAAGGTAGTGAATACTCCAACATCTGGTGATCAAACACAATGTAATCGTAAGGGTAGAGACCAAATAATGTCAAACTCAAAGTTAAAAGTAATCACACACACTCAGTATGATACATAAAAATACAAGTACTTCATGTAAAAATGATTCATGCATAGTACTTCTTCAAGTACAACCCATTTCTGGGTTCACTCAAAGGTACCCCATCATAATCTACTAGATCATATGCCCCCTTTTCCAAAACCTTGCTAACAATGTAAGGCCCACGCCACATTGGTTCGAATTTCCCAGCTCCTAAAACATCTTTATCCTGTTCATATAGAAGAACAAGATCTCCTTTAGAGAAGACACACGGTTTGCCATGCTTGTCATACTGTGCCTTAACATGTTTCTTCTAGGTTTCTAAAACAAGAGTAGCGTCATGGCGAGTCTCGTCTAGTCGCATTAGATACAACAGACTTTCCTCTTCGGCAGAAGTATTTGGTAAAAGTTCTACATCTAGTTTCAAAGACGAAATCTCACATTCTATCGGTAGAATGGCTTCCATGCCATAAACTAATCGAAAAGGCGTGAATCCTGTGGCAGACTTAATAGATGTCCTATATGCCCACAACGCTGAGAATAACATTGTGTGCCAACTGGTTTTGTGGATTCCTATCATCCGTCGAATCATAGTGATGAGGACCTTATTGATGGCTTCGACCTAGCCATTAGACTGTGGATAATAGGGGGTTGAGCTATCATGACGAAGGCCCAACTTATCTGTAAGTTCAGACATCATATTATTTCTAAAATGACTACCATGATCGGTAACGATAGCCTGAGGCACACCAAAATGAGTAATGACATGATTGAAAAGAAAAAGTGTTGTAGTCTTCCCAGTATTATCGAATGTCGGCATTGCCTCGACCCATTTAGTAAAATAATCAACAACTACGATAATGTAACCATGCCCTCCGACCGAGTGAGGGTGACATGTCATAAAATCAATGCCCCATTTAGCGAAAGGACCTACTGAGACTACATGATGTAGGGGAGCAGGATACGACCGAATATTTTGATTATAGGTCTGGCAGGCATGACACTTCTGAACAACGATAATGCAATCATGAAACAAGGAAGGCCAAAAATATCCTGCACGCAAAATTTTCTGAGCAGTAGCATACCCAGACATATGACCACCACATGCTCCAGAGTGGCAATCATTCAAAGCTTTCTCAGCTTCGGCAAAAGTCAAACAACACCGGAAGACAGAATCAATACCTCGACGGTAAAGAGTATCACCAAGGATGATATAAGGACGTGCTTGATAACGAACACGACGTCGTTCATTACTGGACAATGTAGGCCAGAAAGTTTGAGTTTGGAGATATATAATGATATCTCTATACCAAATATCATCGGTACTAATAAGGAAAAGTGACTCGTCAGGTAATGAATCAACTGTGACCTTTTCCGTATTAGTGCGGGGAAAGTCACAAATCAACTCAGCGAAAACTAGGGACTTTTTCGACGTGGCACGATCAAATTCCAAATCGAACTCCTGGAGAATAACAATCCACTTGGAGTACTTGCCCCCCAGCAATTGACGTGTCAATATATGTTGCATGGGGTTACAGTGTGAAATCACAGTAGTTTTCCTGGAAAGAATATAGTGACGAAAACGTTGGACTGCTTGGACAGCAGCCAAGGCCAGTTTCTCAACATGTTGGTACTTGATTTTCGTTGAGGATAAACTTCTACTCAAGTAATAGATAACATGTTCATCGTGGTTATCATCCTCCTGAACGAGGACCATACCAATAGTATACTCGGACGCAGCTAGATAAAGAAAGTAATCTCGACTATAATTCGGAGGGAAAAGAAGAGGAGCTTTTGTGAGGGACAGTTTTAAAGCTTCAAAGGCATTGTTGGCAACCTTATCCCATACAAACTCTGAATCTTTCTTTAAAAGATGTGTGAAACCTCAAGTAATCTCGGCGTAGTTCGGGATGAACCGACGAAGAAAGTTTGCTTTCCCCTGCAAACTTTGTAACTGGCGTAAGGAATAAGGAGGAGGTAGATTAAGAATTGCCTCGACCTTGATAGGATCAACCCGGATCCCATGGCGTGAAACAATGAAACCAAGGAGACGGCCAGATTCTACGCAAAAAACATATTTATGAGGGTTTAGGCGAATACGATAGAATCGACAATGAAGAAAAATCACGCGGAGATGCATAGGGTGATCAACTCGACGTAGAGAGTGAGCCGACAAATCATCCAAATAAGGTTGAACAATATCCTTGATATCGTGAAATGCGTAAGACATAGCACGTTGGAACGTAGTACCTGCGTTCTTCAGACCGAAAGGGAGTTTCCTGTAGGTGAAAGTACCCCAAGGACAAATAAAAGTCGTTTTATGTTGGTCCTCGGGAGCTATATTGATTTGATTATAGCCGGAAAATCCATCCATGAGGGAAAATATTTCACTACCGGAACAGTCATCGACGATTTGGTCAACGAAAGGGGTTGGAAAATTGTCCTTTGGACAAGCTTTGTTGATATCCCGATAATCAACGCAAACGCGTATACTACCACCCTTTTTATCAATCAGAACCGGATTAGACACCCACTCTATCAATGCCACAGGATAAATAAAACCGGCTTTAAGGAGTTTTTCAACTTCAAGTTTAATAGCTGCCACCTTACGTGGATGGACAGGATGAAGGCGTTGTCGAACTGGCTTGGCTCCAGGGTATGTCTTAATTTCGTGGACCACAATAGAAGGATCAATACCCGACATCTCTTCGTAAGTCCAAGCAAAAATGTCACGAAATTCTTTAAACAAGGAAGTATAGATGACAATTTCGTCTGGAGAACACGAAGCTGCAATATGAACATTCTCGACGATGTCAGGTTTCACTGAAATATCTATGGGTAGCATGGGTGAAATGTTACTAAGGTTCCCTTCTGCAAACACATCTCGCGTAGATCCAGGAACAGTCGTAATAACAACAATGGTCGATGGAGTCGAAATCCGTTGGTAGTTCTCCAGAGTCTGTTGTTCCAGAAACAGTATGGAATGATGATGTCCATCGTCCCAAGGGTTGTCAGTCAAGACAGACATGATCATCTCGTCAGTTGGAAAAACAACACGGAAAGGATCTGGAGACAACTCCTCACAAGAAGAAGTAAGAGGTTTTGCCGATTGAATAGCTTGGTAAGCGGACTCAACCGGACTCAACGACATAACGTCACCGAAACGAACATGATCTCCAGGATCAGGGACTATCCAAGGGTTGAGAGACATGGGAAGTTCACGAGGCATGGTAGAGATCATGTTAATAGATGCAACTAACGGGCTTGGAATAGTGGGTGGTGGTGGTATGGGAAAAGTTCCCATTAACGATGAGTCTTTTAAAAGACCGACGCCAACATTCTCATAACCCGGTGGGGTGTTTTCTATAAAAGGTACATTGCCCGTGCGAGTATCGGCATTAAAGAAAGCAAGTTGATCAAACGTGACCACTTTGCCTTGGTGAGGAAAACATAGGACATGAAAAAGGGTTGACACGACAGCACGCATAGAATCGACCCAACTTCGTCCAAGTAGAAGGTTATAATCAAGAGGAGTATTGAAAACTTCCACTTCCACTTGGACGGTCTTACCTTCAAGAGTAATAGGCAACGACGACAGAACACCGTAAGGTTTAAAACCAGAGCCATTGAAGGCTCGCAAAGTGTTTTGTGATTCCGTTAACGGTGGAGAACCGATGGCTTTCCAACAAGAAAAAGACATGACACACATAGAGTCACCCTAATCAATAACCGTCCGACAAATGCTCTTGTCGGCAACAACAAATTGTATTTGAAACGCAAGCTGTGCGGGTAACCTTGGAATATAATCTTCCAAGTTAAAGACTATCAAATTCGAGTCCGTAGGATCAATTCCACCTATCGCTTTCAACAGAGCCCTTCGCTGTGCAGGACAAGATTGAAGGACTTCGAGGGCAGACATCGCTGAGGGTGCTTGGGCCAGATCTTCGACAATGCTATAGTTCTGGGCTGCCCTAGCATGAGGATTGAATGCTGACTTCTTAACGACACCTTTGGGAGGTCGTAAAACTGTATCAAGACTTGGTCTTTCGATATGAAGAGGACAATTTGTAGGTGGATTTGGTGGAGAGGGATGAACCAAATCGGGTGGTAAGTCGTCAACCTTCTCCTTATAATGAGTATAGTCTTTAGCTCTAGTGGTAAGTGTAACATCGTTCTTCATAGAATCACCAGTGCACATCAAAACATAGGACTGTGCAGAGGTAGATGGTTGGTCATGGATGACCAATGAAGCTTGTTGTTGAGATGGGAAGGGTTGAGACAAAACAACCGACGTAGAAGGTTTCGGTGTTCCTTGAAGGAACTTGGTGACCTCGGCATGTCTCGGACAATCCTTCGTGTAGTGATCGTCACCACACATAAGGCAAGGATAGCGTGGCTTGCGTTTATCCCAGTCATCAACAAAAGGTGGTTTGGTTTGTTCATTAGGATTATTGTTTTTACCCTCCTTATTCTTGCCTCTCCCTTTTCTAGACTTAGTCTTACCGGCCGGCGTGGATTGAACAACGTTTACTTCAGAAGTTTTACCAGCGGGAGGAGTAGAAGACGGAGCACTTTGTACATTAGAAGAATTGGATTTCGGGGTTGTAGTGGACACGGAATGAGAGTGTCTATGAGTAGAACCAATCACACCATCAACTGCATGCGAGGCAGCTGGAGCAGTAGAAGTAGTAGAAGTACCAGGACGAGGTAGATCAGGCAATAAATCATACAAAGTTCCCGTTTGCGAATAAACGAGATCGAGATACTGAGCACGACTAATAGCCTGCTCTTCGGTGACAACACCGCCCATAGCAATGTCTTTTCCAATTTTGTTTACAAAGGATTTTGTAAACCATTCTTCTAGTAATTGATCAGGAAGTTCAAGTTTGATGAGACGTCTCCTTCATCACCACTCATGAATATGATCAGATATATGAGTGCTTGTGCTTTGTTTGAAAGAGGTTAAAATCTCAGTTCCAGTATCGTAACGGATCGGTAACTGGTAATGTGTTAGAAAAGCCATTGCAAGGGTGTTGAAATCGGAAAAGAAACCTCGCGGTAATTCAATGTACCACTTTGCAACAGCACCAGTAAGAGTTCGTTGAAAAAGACGCAGTCTAATGGAGTCATCCATCAACGAGTTGGATGAACACCACAAGTGGAAAGTCATGACATGATTATTTGGGTCCTCTCCCGCCTTCCCATCGAATTTGGGAATGTCCGATGGAAGCTTTGCAGGAATAGCAGGCCATTGGGGAGAGTGACGAATAGGATCGTTGAGAATCCTTGACAAATCCGGCAGATCCAAAGTAGCGAGAAAAGGAAATTGCCGATTCACTTGTGGATACTGGTGACTTTGGGGTGGAATCCCTGTCGGTAGACCAGTGGGACCGTATGCAGTTTGCCCCCGGAGGGAGGATCCTGGTTGATTCAGTGGTGGTTGAATCGGATAATAACCCCAAGGATTTTGACCTTGAGTTTGGGGTTGAGTAGTTTGACCAGAACCCTAGATAGGATTAGTCACCCCTGGATAGGGTTGGCCTATAGTAGGGACAACTTGCTGCCCCCCAACATTTTGAGGAAAGTTTTGCATAAGTTGATTCCAATACTGGGCCAATGCAGGAGGTATATTTTGTCCTAATGGTGAGGTCGGTGCCCCTACCAAAGGGATAGTTCCACCCAGAAGTTGTATACCAACTGTGGGTTGTGCAATAGTTGTAGTATGTCCGGGAAAAGGAAACGTATTACCTTGACCACCAACAAGAACTTGTACATTAGGTGCAACGGTCAGAATAATGCCACTAGGATTAGTATTGCCAGGAGGGAAAAATTGAGAAGGGAGTGTCGGGATGAAACTGGGAATAGGATGCCTAGGAAACTGAGGACCACTGGGAGAACCAGCTGGAGTTTGGGGTGGTGTTGGATGCAGAGCATTCAACATAGGATTTACCGCATGGTAACCATGAGGTAGATTTGGAGTAGCCTCAGGTATTCTCTGAGTATTGACAGGTGCAAGAGTAGTCGCAGGAATCCCGGTTGGGACACTCGTAGTATTAGCAAGGTGGGCCATCTCAGGAGGAAGAACAAAACGATAAGAGGTAGTCTCGAGTGTAGTCTCGGGCGTAGTCTCGGGTTCAGGAGACGCAGGAGGGTTGATGATTTCGTAGACAGGGGATTCAGTACCAAATAAGACTCGTCGGAAATCACCGGACCAAGAAGGATTTTGGCCTACTACACCGTGAGAAGGCCCAACAATTGATTCAGTAGCTGGAAGATCGTCACCAGAAAGATGAAAACGTCCTGAAGGTCGTTCACAACGACGAATGCGATAATCCTCTATAGTATTGGTAATTCAAAATTCCGCAAGAGGATCAGTGGTTTGTATCTGTGGAGGTGGTGTAAAGACTTCTGGGACGTCACTTATGTCCACGTGTGGTAGAGTAACAAGAGGGATTTCACCCGGACGAGGAGAGTCCTCAGGGGTACCCTCAGGTGTTGTTGTGTGCAAAGATTGCGAGGTTTCCGGATGTTCCGGAGACAAACCTTGCATCCTACGCGAACGTCGCGGGGGATCAATTGTAAATGAGTAACAAACTCCCCAATGAAAATCCTATGGTCGACTACGAGAAAACAACAGCATACACTAGTAAACAAAATCTAGAGACAATCACCAAGCAAACAATACCTTCTAATATCGAAGCCACTAGTTGGTGATGAAATCCAACGTCACAACCACGAGACGAGAAAGGGGAAGGGCTAGGGTGGAAAAGTTATGTTGATGACCTGCTTAACAGACTTACGCCTTGGTGCAAGCTTCCATGCCAGTAATTGTGGATTTACTCTCCAAGGAGCCCGAGTGAGTTTGATCAACGTCGATTCCAGGTACCACGGAGACTTTCCCCTCCACAGTCACCTTGGGTAAGAACCTAGAGAGAAAGGCCACTAAGGTTACCACATACAACAGTACTGCCTGGGGAAATAGTCGTCAGTCCGATCTACACGCAAAGGTAGGGTATCGAGCCTGAAATCAACTCAAAGGCTTCCACTCATAATTGTGGGTATACCTCGGAGTGACCCCCATAATACGCGCAACCTCTACATTGATGTCAACAGAGCAGGTTAGTATCCCTGCCAACATCAATGCGACCTAATGCTTGACCCTTGTGTTAGAAGGGCTTCCCAGGACAATATGTGGCCAATGGAATTTTACACTCCCTATCTCAAGATGCTATTGTGTGTTTTTGAGCGTTGGAGAGTGTGTCTTTCTTCTTACTCTAAAGCACTAGCCTAGCTAAATGTTGGTGTAAAAGAGCCCTATAAAAGAGTTACTAGATCAATTTTAATGTTGCGCAATGTTTTTAATGGTTGTTGTTTACTCAAAGGCAGCGGAAGTGAAACTCAATGATGTGTGACTCTGACCCAATCAATGCAAGGATATGATGAAATGTAATCTTTTTCATTCGATGAATCCTAGTTATGGGAGAGAGAAAACAATTTCTGAATCAATCTCGATATGACAAGGCAAACGCAATGCTCAATTTCCCTTTAGATATGAATGCAATCAATCACATCTCAATGAACAATGTCTAGATGTCTTTTTCAAAACTTTAATACTTTACAATTTTGATTTTCAATGGTGTTTCAAAGGTAAAACAAAGATCTTGAAAGAAAACATACAGTTCACTTTCCAAGAAGAACTCTAATGAATGAGAAAAGAAAACCAAAAGATAAAGACCCAATCAAATAACCCAATCCAATACTTTCAATGGAAGCAAAAACAAAAACAAACCAAAGGGGCTTCTCAATGCAAATGAAAATTGTCCTTTTGGACCAACAAGCACAAGAGAAATCGCAAAATCTTAACTTCCAATCAATCACTGATTCTTAACCAACATAAAACATTCAACTCCAGTAATCAGAGAGAAGAAAAATGCCAAAAAGGGCTAAGAGATGAAAGTCAAGTGATCAAAGTAAGAACAAGCCTAGAAACCCTAGATCAAGTCCAAGAAAGCAAAAAGAAAGAAAAAAAAAAAGGCAAGCCAGTAATCCAAAGAGCCAAAAAGACTTAAATCAACCTTACTGAGCTATTGCAAAAGTCAAAACTTGATTTCAAATTTTTTTCAAAATCTGCCCGCAGGCAAACCTTGGACACAATGTGAGAATGTAAGCTTCTCGCAAGTCACTTAAGTGCAGACTGCGAACTTTTTGCACTGGAGTGTATAAGCAAGGTGCGAACTATCAGGGTTCTCGCAGGCTGCTAATGGGCACAGTGCGGGAATCCCTGAAACTAATAAAAAATTTGAAAAATCAAGCAAAAATAAAAATGGCTTTTGGACCCAGAAGGTCACTCAGGGTATCATGAGGACTCAGAGATATATAAACCAGGAGAAAAAGGTAACCAAAGCAAATGGCCACAGAAAATTCAAAAAGCCAAAAAGCCAAAAGGGATAGTCTCCCCAGTGGAGTCGCCAATTTTGTTAACGGATAAATTCGTGAGTGTGGACACATACCAATCTCCCTAGATCCACCTAGATCTAGAACAAAGCAAGACAGAATACTACTCTTTCCCTAGATCTAGATTATTGAACGAACTAAGAGAAATGGATAGTGGACATACCTTATGAACGCTCTCCTTAAATATCTGTTGTTCCTTGCTCTGCTTCGATGCTCTTGTGCCGTCCAATCACAACAGTACAAACCAATCGAAGTACAAGCAAATTAATTTATTCAATACCTAGTCTATACATGTGATCAAGGAATCATGTAATAAGATGACATCATCATTATGGGAAAGGGACATATTCATGTATTGAATTAACTGAAAGAGAAATATACAACCTGAGCCTTGATGTCGTAGATCTCCTTTCAATGGATTCTAGTTCTGACACACACACTTGCTCATGCATGAAGAAAATCAACCACATAAGATGACCTTGCTATTGTCCTTTGTTGCTGTAGCATCAGTCCTCCATACAGTCTTTCCCTGATTCTCCAATCAATCTCTTACTAGCTTGCTTCTAATCTTTCTTGTTAACCCTTTCCATGAGAAATCTTCTCAATATATAGGAGAAGATAGTTTAGTTACTTGGATAAATAATGATCCCAAGATATCTGGAAAGTCAGTATTTTGCCAACCATTCGAAAGCCAACTCACCCTTCTAGAAGATTCCTTCTAGAAGGATCGAGAACTTATCCATTTTCCTCCTTTAGAAACATGTTCGCACCCTAACCTTGAGTA
>ML783496.1:564123-605646 GCA_009831015.1 Picea engelmannii | reverse complement strand
GTCAAACGAGAACCGTGAGGAGATATCCTAGGGTTCCATTGGGAAAGATAGCATAATGAGGAGAAGGAGTATGTGGCTGATTCTCGAACATGTGTAAGACCATCGGGACTCCGATCCCTAGGGGGTGAAATAAGCATGAGTGTCAAAGTGCCAAAGGGGACTATGAATGAGACAACTCATGTAGGGGAGAGTGCTATCAGGTGAAAGTACCGAAATGGAGTGGAGGTGATAGTACTGTAGAGCTGAATGTGAGGATCCTATAGGAAAATGTCGGAGGGTGTGACTGGGAGATGTAATTGATATTTAGAGGGAATGATTACATGCTAATGTCGATCATATACCTGAAAGGGATGTGCTGATTGGTGATGACCAAATATCTTCACACATTAAAACCAAATACCCAACGTGAACAATATCTGAAGATAAAGATTGTATAACAATTATTTGATAATTTTGAACATGAGCATGCGTACCTGGATGTGATGTGAGAAAAATACTCTCCCAGGGCTGAGTGCAGATGGTGGCCCAAGGAATGTGACTGTGTAGGTGGTGAGATCCTGATCCCGTGGCTGAAGACAGATAAGAAGACAAAGATTCTGAGCTTCTGTAACAGAGTTTGGAATTTTGGAAAAAGGGACTATATATAGCTGTAGGGTCCACAATGACACTTCATTTGTACCTGCTGCCAGAGTGAGTTGACGAGAGGATTTTAGAGGAGATTTGGAGATTACGGGAGTTTCAGCCAGCTGATCCAGCATTTGTGAGAGCCAAGTTAGTAGTCTCATCCTCCTGCATAGTAGACAAGTTCTCTTTTCTAGACATGGTCATACAGATGGTTGTACTAGGGGTTTTTGTAAGGGTGGGCCCTCAAATGCATAGGCAATCAAAGGATACCTACGTTGAGGTGCGCATATATGTTAAAGATAACCATGCATGGGGGTGCATGGGTGAGGAAAACATGTGTGCATTTGATGTGTGCCTATTTGAAGTACAACTGTGGACTGTGCGTAGCTATTTCTCTGATAGTTATGCACCAGTGCACCACTGTGTAGTGAACAGGTGCGCATGATTGCACGCCTGTGGGTGTGACAGATGCACATCTATTTCTTCGAAAACTGTACATTGATGCACAAATATGCGAAGAACAAGCATGCATATGTGTGCGCCTGTGGGGGGTGACAACCGTACACATGAGGCAAAGCTGGGGGGGTTTTGAAAAAACTTGTATTTTTTGAAGTTTTTTGTTTATGAATAGTGATGGTTAATCAAGTGTTGTTTGTGTGAATGCAGGTGATTAGTTCAAGATGCCAGTCCATTGGAGGGAGAGGGACTGGGAGCACCTCAGCGAGGTGGTGAGAGATGAGCCAGGCGTTCAGGGAACTTTGGCAGCCTGTGGGCTGCTAAAGTTCTTTGACTTCCCATTGATATGGGCATACGAGTACCTTCTGTAGTATTTGATTTCTATGTGGAGCACTGAGCTACAGTGCTTCATTATGCGGGGGGAGTAACTAAAATTATCTGCGATGGAGGATGTATATCTGTTGAACGTGCTCCCTTTTTGGGGGATGGCCCTACTTGTAGATCCCCAACTGCCAGGGGAAGTACACTTAGCAGACATGGCATGAAGGTACTGTTCGGGGCCAAACTTCATGTCAGGTTCGATCGTTCATATTGAGGCGATGGATGCACTCTTGCATTGTTGCATTGCAACGATGATTATGAGGATCTACATATCCTTAGAGACTCAATGGATCAATGGTGGTCAACTGAGGATTATGCAGAGAGAATTGGGTGGAGATCTGTTTGCCCGGGGCTTGATAATGCACACCAAGATGATGGGGCAGCTTAACCGGTGTCGGGCCACCGAATCTGGTGAGTTTTCCTTTGGGTCTATATTGGTGGTGCAGTTTTTGGAGAGGGTTCCCATGTTGTGCCCTATAGTGTTGTTTTTGGTGGTTGATGCACAGGAACCACGACTGATGCGACGGGCATCGATTTTGGTACGGATGGAGGTGGGGAGGGTGGCCATTATTTTACGACCGATATGGAATGTGTGTGGTGCCATATGCCACAGATCATATTGTAGTTCACATATGGTGGGATGGACTTCCGACACGACCCATATATGGTTTTACCTCTCGGAGAGGATTTGGACCATAAAGGTATGTTTGTGTACCTTATGTTTTGTGATTTTGATAGTATAGCATATGTTTTATGTATGGATGGATGTTGATGCTATCGTTTGTTTGTTGTGTGTACACATGTGGGGATGCAAGGCTGAGAGATGGAGTTGGTTAGAGAGTCGGCTAGTTAGGGGCCAGTGAGACCTCCATGGGTGGGAGAGAGACACCGAAGAGATGAGGTTGGTGAGAGGCCAGTGGATGAGGCGAGAGATAATAGGAGGCAAAGATTTGACGATCCAGGTGCAGGGCCATCGCATTCGCCTCAGGGAGAGGCCGACGGGGGTATAGAGGATTTTCAACAATGGTTGAAGGTGGTACTGTAGGGCATGCCTGAGGGCATGCGGTCGCATATCCAGGATGAGAGGGTCCTGGAGCAGTGTGTGGGAGGCCCTACGGAGTTGCGGACCTTGATCCACAAAGCAGTGGTGGTAGCGAAAATGATGACTGGGTGACTACCCCCTAGACCTGGAGGACCCCCAACTGGAGGGGCACCTCCTGTAGATAGAGGACCAGGTGGAGGCACTCTAGGGGCGCCATGAGTTCTATTTTGTAAAAAAAATTTAATTTATATAGGCATGCGATCCCATTTTTTATAAGGTAGTGTGACTCCTATTTTGTACCTATAGGGATGAGGGGGCTCACCTGCCTATGGGCGATGTACATGTTGTAATTTTTTGTAAACATTGATGACACATTGATCGATATATATATGGATATATATTTTTGGGATCTCCGTGATGTTCACATGTGATGATGTTTTTTATGATGTCTAATCTATATGTTGTGACCGAATTTTGATGAGTTATGTATGTGTGATGGTGTCCTGATGTGATAAATGTCAATCTAACACTAGGTTAGCCATGTTATCTGTTGTTTGATTAAATTGTCATGGAATATGTGTAAATGTAATTGAATCAAAATGTCGGGATAAAAGTCTAACTTGTAGGTATTTGTAAAAGAGGCAAGGATCGCATACACAGTATACATTGTTGAGCTGTAGGACAACAAGCTAGGAATATAATAATATGCTAAGGTGATGAATGTGGTGATTACTGGCCTTGATGAGGAGGCCAATGAAAACTGCGTATTTTTCTTGGTTGTTCGTTGTTGAGCCCAAACATATGCCACTGGAGTGGAGCAGTTGATGTGAGGGGGTATAGAGGTCCGAAGTGAGATTTTGTTTCCAACGACTAGCTCCGTCAGCGTAACCGATATGGTAGGCCGATGGAGGAGACATCTGTTAATAACACAAATGGTAGATCAAGAATAAGGCATGGAGGGAAAAAAAATAAGACTAAAAAATCTACAAATGTGTACAAAAAAGAAAAAGGCTAGTGTAGAATGACTATGCTTAGGTGTAAAATTTCTTTAAGTACAACCCGTTGATGAGTTCTTTGAGAGGATAGCCTTCTGGAGAGGCCAGGATGTATGTGCCTTTAGTGAGASAGTGTTGGATGATGTAGGGTCCATTCCATAATGACTCGAATTTCCCATGACTGAGAGTATCATGAGCGATATCGTAGGCTAGGACGAGATCTCSTTCGTTAAATGAGCGATGGTTGACATGGCGGTCGAAGGTGGCCTTCAACCATTTTTTAGCTRCCTCATTGTTMTGTAATGAAWATTGACGGTCTTCATCCAACGACTCTAAKTTTAGCAAGCGTTTCTCCATTGAAGTAGTGTTAGGTAATAGCTCGATGGCGGTGTGCAACGTGGGAATTTCTCACTCGATAGGGAGGGTGGCTACAATCCCATGGACGAGATGGAATGATGTAAGACCGATGGTAGTTTTGACYGCCATGTGATAATCCCATAATKTTGAAAACAACATATGATGCCAGTTGGTCTTATGTTTGTTGATAGTGCGTTGCAACATGGTTTTGAGGACTTTGTTAATAGCCTYGACTTGTCTGTTGGACTGTGGGTAATATGGGGAGGATAACTCATGGGAGAAGCCTAACCTTGAGGAGAGTTTGACGAAGATCTCATTCTCAAAGTGTTTACTATGATCAAAGACTAACTATAGTGGGATTTCAAGGTGGATAATGACATGATTGAAGAAAAAACGTGATGCGGTGTCAACAGTGTTATTGAAGGTAAGCATGGCTTAGACCCATTTGGTAAAGTAATATACTGTTACGATGATGTACTTGTGTCCATTTCTAGATGGAGGATTGCAAGTCATGAAGTCTATGCCCCATTTACAGAAGGGACCGACATTGATGACTAGATGTAGAAGAGCGGGTGGCGCCCGGGCTTTGTTTGCATAAAGATGGCATTTGTTGCATCGCTTGACAATGTGGATGTAGTCATGAAACAATGTGGGATAGAAGTATCCAGATCGAATGATTTTCTGGGCGGTGGAAATCCCTAAGAGGTGGCCACCGCAAGCATCATTGTGGCAATCATTCAAGACTCTGTTTGCTT
Source organism: Picea engelmannii (assembly GCA_009831015.1). NCBI lineage: Eukaryota > Viridiplantae > Streptophyta > Pinopsida > Pinales > Pinaceae > Picea > Picea engelmannii. The sequence continues at coordinate 601,036 of ML783496.1, read as the reverse complement.
CGTCAATGGTCAAACATTGATGAAGTATGGTGTCGACCCCACGTCGATACAAAATGTCACCAATGAGGAGGTAGTGAGGGGCCTGATGGCGAATGCATCGATGATCGTCTCAAGAGTGATGAGACCCAAAATTTTGTGTCTGAAGGTAGATGAGAAGGTATCCATACCAAGGGTCATCCAAGGGGATGTAGAAGAGGTGTTTGTTAGGAAAATCCATATTGTCAAGTGAACTTGTAGCATTTGAGGAAATGTTGTGATGAGTTTAGAGAGAACGATTGCTTTCTTGATTTTGGGAGTTGAAAACTCTAGGTCGTATTCCTGAAGGATGACGATCCATCAGGAAAGTTTTCCATTAATTTGTTGTCGACTAAGAAAGTACTACATGGGGTTGGAATCTGCCATGACTTTGGTAGTGAGAAGCAAGATATAGTGACGTAGTTTCTGAACTACGAGGGTGAGTTTCTCCTCATGATTGTACTTCAGGGGTGGTCTTGAAATGTTTTTACTGATATAGTAAATAACATGCTCATGGCCATCATCCCCTAATTGGATGATAAATCCTGCTACTGATACAACTGAGGATGACAAGTAGAGGATATAATCAAGATCATAGTCAGGTGGACCAATCAAAGGGGCATTGGAGAGCATCGCTTTTAAATCATCAAACGTGGTTTGGGAATGTTCATCCCATCGAAATGGGATATCATGATGTAGTATGTGAAGGAAATCATGCACATGAGTGGAATAATCTGGGACAAAGCGTCGTAAAAAGTTGGATTTTTCTTATAGGCTTTGCAGTTGGCATAAATTCCGAGGTGGTGGAATTTTTGTGATAGCTTGGACCTTGAGGGGTTCCACAGTGATGCTATGTTGGGAGACGATGAACCCAAGGAGGTTTCCGACGGTGACACAAAATACACACTTGAGGGGGTTCAAGTGGATATTATACTGGTGAAATCGTTGAAAGACAACTCGTAAGTCATTTAGATGTTGAGTTCATTTCTTGGATCGAGCAGTGAGGTCGTCCAAGTAAGTGAAGATGATGCAAGCGAGATCGTGGAAAACATAAGTCATGGCCCATTGGAATGTCGCACCTGCGTTCTTGAGTCCAAAAGTCATGACACGATATGCAAAAGTACCCCATGAGTTGGTAAATGCGGTTTTATACTGATCCGCCATATGGATTTGGATTTGGTTGTAGCCAAAGAAACCATCCATGAAGGACAAAGCCTCGTGGTCTGCACAATCATCGATGATTTGGTCGATGAAATTTGTTGGGAATTTGTCTTTGGGACAAGCGTGGTTGATATCGCGAAAGTCGGTGGAGACGCGAATAATTCCCTATTTTTTGTTAATGAGGATGGGGTTGGAGACCCATGATGTGCATGCGATCGGGTATATGAACCTGACGATGCATAGTTTGTCAATTTTGGCTTTGATAGCCGCTACTTTGGATGGGTGCAGTGGGTGTTTCTTTTGACGTATCGAGGTGACATCTGGCCATGTTTCGATGCGATATTTGACGATAGAAGGATCGAGGTCAAGCATCTCTATGTATGACCAAGAAAAAATATCCCAATATTCCTGAAAGAGAGCTTTGTAAGCTGTGAGTTCTTCAGAGGAGCATGCAACACCTATGGTGATTTCTTCTTTGATTCCCGGTTTGATGGAAATGTTAATTTTGACAGTGGGGGAAATATTGGCCATGTTGCCTTCTTCAAAAGCATCAAGGGCATGGATAGGGTTGTTGAACCAGTCTATATGCCCTGATGGAATAAAATCCTTGGTTTCGATTGCACATATGGAGGCTTGGCTAGGAGAGTCAAAGGATTCATGTGAGAGAAAGAGCACTCTGTGATGGAGCGCATTCCATGGGCAATCAGGGGTAGTTAGTTTCTCCAGGATATCCTCGTCGCAGTGGAATATGCGAGAATATAAGGGATTTGGGGAAGTCACATTGGTGACTATCACTGTATGGTTGTCTTCAGGTGGTGAAGACGTAGAGGGGGTATCGAAACTATGGTGTGATGAAGTGCTTGACATAAACCAAATGTCGAGACACTGTGGGTTGTAGACTGTGGTTGGGGGTAAAATTTCTCGAGGGAAATGAACCGAAGAATTGGGGGGATTTGGGGGAAAATCCTCAGATAGTATATCCATGAACCATGGAGGTGTGGGAAGTAACTCAGGTTCAGGGGAGGTGATGTGGAAAGTATCTAGAGATGGAATAGGGGGAATCTCTTGAATCACAGGGGTAGTTGGAGGATTTTGAATAAGGGCCATTTGACGACACCTATATTCATTGATTGAAGGACACTAGTATGTGAAGTGATCAAGTGAGTTTCAAAGAGAGAAAGGACACCTCATCCGTTCGTTGACTGAAGTCGCGACATAATGGATGTCGGTGACATGGGTACTTGATGACGTGGGTGGAGAGGGGTCTTGCTGAAAGTTTTGGCGTACTGCCATTAGTGTTTGCTGAAACTGAGGTAGCATGAGGCAATGGTGAGTGTAGTGGCCATACTATGAACAAATGGCACATGTGAATTTGGTTCACAACCCTTTGTTTCCTGTAGTAGGGGACATGATGGTAGTACTAGGTGTGCTTGGTGAAATGATAAGTGAGGTGGTTTCTCGAGGGAGTTGGATCAAATTGCGTAACTTGGGGAGAGAGGGACATCTATTTGTGGGGTGTCTTTCTCTCTCGTATAATGTGTAAGGAGGTTGAACACGGGGATGAAGTGGAGCGGTGGGCTATTTCTTCTTCCTTCTGCCCCCAGCCGTCGTGGTGGTGCTGGAAAGTGGGGGTGAGGGTGGTGTGGTTGGAGTTAGTACTATAATCTGCATTGGGATTCCCTTTGTTTGGTGAGGGAGGGATGGTTGAGGAACCATCGCAGGTGGGTGGAGATACCATACCAGAATGGCCAACACCATGTTGGGAAGGGTAATCATTGCGACTAACTAGAAATATTGTACACCCGATGGGGGGTAGAAGAAGGGGATTTTAGTAATGGCTTGGGGGATTGTCTCCCAAACCAGAATTTTCCCTTGGGGAAGGGTGAAATTGGGGGTAAGTGGTGTCGTAGGGTTGTCAGTTAATGCCTGAGGTAGGAGTTCTTCAAATGGTGGGACATCGAGGGGCGGAGAGGCCTCTGTGGGAGGAATGGTATCTCTAGTTTCAGTTCCATCGGAAGATATGACACACACTTGTGTCAAAGGGTGTATGAGCGGTGGTACTCCATGGTATGTCCCCAATAATAATGGGTCTTTGAAAATTACTGAGCCCATATATATGAGTGGGTAGGCATCAAAATTAGTGTGGATAAGAGGTAGGATGTTATCGATGTTGGGGGAATGGTTAGGCTCGTAATGTGAAACTTGGTCGATGGTGATGATATTCCCATTGTGGGGGAATATCATCGTTCAAAACACATAAGAGGCCACAAAATTCATAGCGTACATGTAGCTATGCCCAAACAAGATGTTTTAATCAAGCGGTGCGTTGATAACCTCAATGTTGATAAGGATAGTTTTTCCCTTGAGTTCAATGGGGACATTTTGGAAGAGCCCTTCAAGAGAGGATGGTCACCCATCATAAGCTCTCGAAGTGATGGTTGTTGGTATTAGATCAAGGGAGCCAAGTTTCTGCCACACATTTTTGGACATGATGCATGTGGATGCACCTTCATCAATGATACATCAATGAACCGTGATGTTCTAGATTTTAACTGGTATCTAGAAAGCTACCAAAGCGGGGAGACGGGGTTCCCCACAATCTAGATCAAATGTGATGAGTCTAGTATCAGTAGGGTCGACTGCCCCCAAGGTGGAAAATAATGATTTCCATTGAGTGGGACAGGTTTGGAGGACTACCAAGACCGACATGGCTGCATGATATTGCGCCAAGCCATCGAATAGACTATAATTGTGTGTCGCCCTAGCATGAGGATTGTTGACATTCCATCGTAATGGGATGTGAGGAATACAAATGGGTGGTTTAATGTTAGGGCATGGAATCATCAAAGGTTGTCTAACTATAACTGGAGCTGCTTCTGAAGTAGTGGGTGTAGATTCATGGGGTGCATTGTATTAACGACTGCGTGTTTGCAAAAGAATTTCTTCTTCACTAGTTAGGAGGATATTTCAATCCACTGGATTTCCAGGGAGTTGATACTATCCCATTTGTGGTGGGGTAGGATGTGTTTCTTGCTGGGTATTCATCACACCTTGGTGTGGAATAGGGTTTTGAAACACAGTCAGGGGTGGTTGTTGCAAATATTTTTGTGGGGCCTGCTGAGGGGTGGGCGATGCTAGAGGATGTGGCGCATTCATGGAATCTTTCATCCATTTGAATTCATCTATTTGGGGGAAATGGTGAGTATAATGACCATGCTCGCTGCAAAGGGCACAAGGGAAGTTCATCCAAATATTGTTGTTGTTAATCCCTTGGTGCTTTTTGTTATTTCCCCCTTGGGGGTTCTGGTTACCTTGGTTCTGGTTGCCCCCAACAGGTTGGTTTGGTTGGGGGTTATTTCCCCCTGGTCCTAGGTTATTATTGTTTCGGTTTTCTCCTTTATTTTTGGCATTATTCGGTTGATGGGCCATATTTTTCGTATTCAGTTGTTCAAAATTTTGAAATTTTTGAATGGGAGAGGGCTGAACAAAGTTAACCCCATCGTGTGTTTGTCCTTGTGGAGGAGAAATTGGATGCGGAGGACCAGGAAATGGAAAGTACAAATTATTTTGTGGTAATGACCCGTAGGGTGCATAGGAAGGCATAACACTTTCACTAGTGCTTAGGGTGTAAGATGAGGTAAAGGGGGTACCAGAACTTGATTGAATAGATGGGCCCATCATGGGTGTCGGCGAGGGTCCACTCATGGGTGGAGGGAGGACAATAGGTTATGGCTGCTGGTAATGGGGGGGAGGGTAATAAAGGGGTCCTCCATACATCGATGGATATTGGGGTGTACCATACATAGGTGGTGGTTGGATGCTTAGATTGTGGTGTGTTGTGGTACCAATGAATCCATCCACTGAGTGAGACATCTCAGGTTTGTCCTGGCCGAATGGTATGGGTCTCGGGGTGTCAGGTAGTACTGTGTATAAGTATCATGACTAAGCATAAATGAGGTCATACTGTTGATATTTTCTGATGGATGCCTCTTCAGTTTGGGGGAAGGTGGAGGCCACATATTTTGCAAGGAGAGGGACGAGTGATGTGAGAAACCAATCGAGGCATTATTCTTTGGTGGTTTCTGCTTTGCATAAACTACGTCATCGATGCCATTCATGAATGTGGTCGGTGATATGTGTGGCTGAGGTTTGTTTAAACTCATAAAGAAGTTCGAGACCATTGTCATGACGAACTGGTAGTTGAAAGAAGGTTAAAAATGTTTTGGCCAATGATTCAAAAGTCACATGGGACCCTGATTTTTTGTCCACATACCATTTGGCTGATGGACCTATGAGTGTGCACTGAAATAGCCTTAATCGGATGGAGTCGTCCATGATGTTGTTTGAAGAGCACCATAAGTGGAAGGTCATGATATGGTTGGTAGGATCTTTTCCCAACTTTCCTTCAAACTTGGGAATGTTCGAAGGTAGTTTGGTAGGAATTGCAGGCCATGTGGGGTCATGCAATATAGGATCATTCATGAGCTTACTCAGATTTGATATGTTGAGGGAGGCCAAATACAACATGTGGAGTGGCAGTGGAGGATTAGTTCCAGCCATGGTGTGAGAAGTTAGTGGACCTGACCCTTGAGGGGGGTTTGGTGGGGGTGTATTTCTCCCTTGGGAAGAAGTGTACCATCCACCTCCTTGTGAAGGAGAGCTAGGTGGATGGGTGACCTTGGGAAGTGGACCCAAGTAAAGTGGAACCAAGTAAAGTTGATCCCAAAATGGTAGCACTCACAGGGGTGTAAGATGGTTGAGTCGGTGAGTTGGCAAGACTAGTAACTCCTCCTAGAATAGGAGGGATATTTTGCAAGCATCTAGACCGAAGGGGATTCTGTGGGTCCCCTATGATGTCTGAATAGAAAAGTGAATGTGTGAAAATGGTGATGAGAGAAATAAATGAACAAGATACTTGTATATTTTTTCCCTTCACAATATATCTCACAATCACATGTAATAAAAAGAGCATCATACATAAATCAATTGAAAAGAATCATACATGTGAGTAGGTGGATTTTGTCCATGTGGGAGAACAATGAAAACAAATGATCGTGTTCTAAAAAGATGTAACGTCATTCCTCTCAAATAGCACTAGACCTTCCAATAGTACTCAACAGTGGGGTCTAAAGCCACCGAAAGAGGAACTAGTGAAGGATGAAACAATTAGTTATAATGAGGGGTAGAGGGTGCATATCCTGAAAGAGATGGCGATATTTCCCAATATCCACATAAAATTCGATCAAGGTGAAATTGCAACCCACAGTTTCCACCTGGGTAGATGTCCTAAAATTGACCACTAGGTACCTCGGTAAAAGTGAGACATTTATATTTTCGGCCTCAGAAATGGCTCACGGGATGGATCCCTTCCAAGAGGTGGGTGCCTCAAGGGGGGACACACAGAACAATTGGACCTCGGCCTTCTACCCTTCACGAGTATCTCTTTTCCTTATGGTGTTAGGAACACTTGACTTGGAGGATTTTAAAGTTCCCTATTTGTCAACTTCTAATGTTTGAATATGTGAGAACTAGATAATGGGGAGTTATTTGGATGCCTATCCCTGAGATCCTACCTAGACTAAAAAAATTATTTTGGCACCTCCCGTGGAGGAAAACTTAGTGAGTTTTTAGAAAAATTGTAGATGTGGTTGTTTGAGAGATTGGGGGTGTGAACCAATCTCGTTTGAATTAAGTGGGAGTGGATAATTCCTTCAAGAAACAGTGGGATGTTTCATAATCCCTTTGGAGGAAACCTACTTCAACCTCCACAATTCGAGATGAAATTATGTGAGTGAGTAGTGACTTTGTGTGTGATCAAGTGATAAAATGTGCCAAATTTTTAATAAGTTAGGTGTCACCTTGCAACATGTGGACTTCCTTTGGTCATTACAAATCTTGATTACCTATCTTACTAGATGCCATTGGTACAACCTTGTGAAATTGTAAAGTCCCTAGAAAACTAGCATGTGGACATATGGGTCCTTACCAATCCTTTAAACTCCCTAATGTGATTTAATCCAAGAAAGCTTCAAAAAACTATCCTAGATTGTAAGCATGTGGGAATGTATGGGCTCGTTACAATAATCTTTAAACTCCCCTAGTGATGTAAACTAAGAAAGTAGCTTCAAAAACTATCCTAAATTTGCAACATGTGGGCATGTATGCGCCCTTAAAAATTTAATAAGTTTTGAAAAGAAACTAAGAGGAGCCCTAGGGGGGCTTTGTCCTCTCCTAAAGATTTTTTTTTAAGGGAGATGAAATCTTCCCTCAATCGTTTTTCTGATTCTCAAGATCGCTCTATGGTGCGAGAGAAGATCTATCATTTTTATAATTTCTAGTCCCAATGCAAGTGTTTATATATGTGATAGTAAATGATCTTAACTTAAATTTTACAATCAAAACAATCCATCCATGTGGAAACTCAAAGAAAAAGATGAGAAATATGGTTATTTTTAACCCCCTAAGTGCTTATGTTTTGACCAACCCCTCATATGGGAAGGGAATCTAAGTGTGGTGCATTTACAATTTTCAAAACAACAATATTTTGAAGGCTAGGGGCCTTCAAAAAATCACAAAAAACTCTTACAATTTTGGAATTCTGGATAGATGCGCGGTTCATATTTTAGACAAAGGCACATGTGGCACCAATGCGCAAAGAACTGAGGACTTGTCGGCGCACTGTGCGTAGAATGCGATGAGTAACACAGTGTTGTTGGTGCACAATGCTTGGAAGGCGTGTCTGTGGGCTGGAAAACCTGCGCATGTTTTGATACGCGTCCGAGAGGAAAATTTTAAGTGGAAGTCTCCTCTTCCAAATCCAAATTCAGCTCTTTGCAAGCAAGGCTAGGCCGATTATGATCCCTGCAAGGAAAATGGATAAAAAAGAAGTGCTCAAACAACCCAAATAGGGAGGAAATTGATACCTTATCCCCAGTATGGTCGTCAATAGGTTGTATCCTTTTTGCCACTTGAATGAGAAAAATAGGGATGCTTGCAAGTCTAGTTGGGCCTGCTAGACATGATAGAGGTTAGTGTATGAATAAAATGACTCAATCACATGAAATAAACAAGCAACTAAGCAAGAAACAATTAAAGAAATAACTAAAGAAATGAAACTAAAATGCATGAGGAAACTTGAACCAAAAATAAATCAAATGACCAATAATCATGCCACCAATGGATAAATTGTATTAGTGGGCAAACAACAAAGAGAAAGGGAGAATTATGGATCCTCTCTTCCTCCTAGGGAGAGCTCTTGAGTCCCCTATGTGAGAGCTCTTATTACAAATGGAAAACTAGAAAGTAAATGGTGAAGAAATCCAAACTTATTCCCTCAAGATGTGAGGTGAATATCTTAATGAGATGATGCTAGTATGCTCCAAGAAGGAAAGAGGTTCCTTGTAGGAGAATAGAGGAAGCATAACAATACAATGATATTCTTGAATTCATAGTGCACCCATGGCCTCTTTTTATAGAAAATCTTTGAGGCATTATCCAACCGGTCTTTAGTGTGAACAAGGGGCCCTTTAGGGCACCCTTAGGTCTTTGACCAACCCCCCATGCAGATTCAGCTCAGATTTGAGGGTCAAATCAAATTGGGAGCTGAACCAAAAGTGGGTGAGGGGATGACAAGAACCATAAATGCGTCATTCAAACGAGTGTGCGTATTTTATCGTACATAGTTGAGCCTCATGCGCATGTGCGCTTTTCTGTATTTTTTGTCCTACGCATGTGCACATGCTTCCTTTAGTGTTTCAGCACATGTCAATTTTTTAAGCAGTTGTATAGTTTGTGCCTTTTGGAAATGTTTTTTTGGGGATTTAGGTGAAATAATATGTGTTTGAAGATGCTGTATTCCTGTGACCATTTGCGGATGAAATTTCAGTGATAACAATATTCTTATGCTTTCTGACATGAGATGGACTTGAGCTACTACGCGCTCTCCTAAATGAATGCTTTGGTGAGTGGCGATGTTTCCTATCAACACTTCTAGTTTCTCTTCTTTCTCCATGATACCCATGACTCCTTGACTTGCTTTACTTTGTCTTATTATCCATTTTCTTTTTTCTATCCAAGCTTTGCATCAATTTGATATTGAAGCCATCTTGCTACTCCTTGGATTTCACAATCCTTTCGTTATCATCTTTATATCTTTGGACATATTGTTTCAGTGCTTTTATGGTTTCTACCAAGTTTATGCGCTATTCCTTGGATTTTGTACTATCAATACCCATACTGATATACAGACCCCCAAATTCATCATCAGGGTTGTAAGGTCTTTGTGCATCTTCCATTCTTTTGGATTTCTGCGCTGATTCTATCTGGATCTAATCATTGTTAATTCTACAAAATGCGTAGGCAATAAGATTTGTTAGAGGAATTCATGCAACAAATTCATGAAAACTCTGCACCATTTTGTCAGAATCATTTCTTCAGACTCAGATGATTTTGTAATCCCAATTCTAGTGTGCACACCTACATATCATTATTTTGAGCACATCATAGCTCTGAGTCGCACACCAGTACTTTTCTGTGCACAATGCACTTTGCACTACGAAACACATATACTTAGCGCACATGCCAATTTCATGTTGATCACTAGCCCATACAAGTCCGGTGTTGAACCAAAAGCTCTGATACCACTTTGTAATGTACCCAACCTCCCAACTGGGTCCCACTACTACAAATATCTCTATATTGCTCTGATACCACTTTGTAACGTACCCAACCTCCCAGCTAGGTCCTACTATTAAAAGTCTCTCTATACCGCTCTGATACCACTTTATAACATCCCCAACTTACTCCTAAGAAAAACTACTCTAAGAATCTAGTGCACATATTCTATTCTAAAACTTAGGTCTACACAAAAATACTTGAAGTAATGCTCATGGTTCCAAGATGGTCGCGCCACACAAAATTTCCTCTTTTGAGACATCTTATAAGAGAAAAAGTAACACAACACAACTGTGTGCACAAGCATGTTGAGCACCCAAACAAAACTGTGTGTGTAATCCACTTTGAACACGTGTTCACTACTACGTGCACACCATTCTAGTGTCACATGTAAATTTGGTTCTCCTTGTGCACGCGGATTGCTTCCTTGCATGCACAACAAATCCACCCTCTTGCACACACATAGTATATACCTGCGCACATGACCATTCTAGCCTTGCCTTGGAGACTCATGACCATTATTAAAAGGTTAGCTTAATAGGAACAACTAATAACAACTATCATACTCAGCATGTACGACTACAAATACTAAATAACAACATTATACCTACACGTGCTAACAACATTATTCATAATATCAACAATTACTTATATGTGATGTCATACAAGAGTTAACCCATATTAGACATAAATAATTAAACACACAGTAAATGAGACAAACACATAAAGAACACTTATCTTTTATAAAGAGTCACCAAATTTGCGCATAACTCAGACGTTCCTCCCAGCCATAGACAATGTTGCTCATAAAATGTCAGCAATAGGTCACCCCTGAGATGAGGCTTAAACTTCACCAGGGAAAAATGATTCTTATTGCCAAGACAAGGTTTGGTAAACAACAAAATTTCTCAGTCCAAAGTTCCAATTGTTGTAACTAGCCTATAGTCCCTCATTCCCCACATGTTTGTCCCACCCCAGGAAGCGTGCCCCTTCTCTTCTCAATAGTCCTTTGACTGCCCCACTTCCCTTATAGGGCTTCAAAAATAGGTTGTACATGAGGTCTCAGAGCACTGCAACTAATTCCCACTGCACCCAGAAACATTTCCCAGCAAAAATCTCACCTAGAGAGAATGCCCATGGGCATGCTACCCTGCCTCTTCAACAAAAAATATCTCACCTAAAGAGAATGCTCACGGGCCTAAAAACTTGCTTCTTCAACAAACACGGGCCTGAAAACCCACCTCTTTGATAGAAAATCTCTCACATGGAGAGAATTCTCACGGGCCTGACAACTCGCATCTTCAACAAACACAAGCTTTCCTAAGCATCGAGTTAATCAATGACTATAAATTAGAACCAAATGCAATTCCTCCCAGAGGATATCTCCACTGAAAGATGATCAGAATAATGAATAATTCCCCAAAATACACTAAGGCGAACAATATATATTTCATGCCTTAAACTATACACTTGTCACCTTCAGAATTTAACTTTAGCCACTTGGTGACTCATTCCCATCCTTCAAAAACTTAGGATATTTAATTATCCATAAATTACACTTTTCAAAAATATTAATAAAATATTCCCTTGGACCTAAGCCCCCTTGGATCAACCCACTTTTTCCCTTTTTCGATGGAGTTTATCCCCTTTCTCTTTTCATCTGGCCTGTCTATGCATAGCGATGTAATTTCATTAATAACTTGAGTTTGATTACATTTTACAAGGATAGGTGAAGTGGCCTATTTATATCTCGGATCACCAGCCCCATAACCACAAAGGATCTCTGGCCTCAAATACATATAAATATGCATATATAAAACTTGGTTCGATGCACACTTCAAGTTAATCCATGGCACTTACTCAGGTGTGCGCAACACTATGAAATGTGCACACCCTTTCTTTAATAAAAATCCTTGTGCACTACTCAGGTGTGTGCAAAAACCAAAACCTAGTGTCAACGACTCAACAACATATATGTAAAATTATATTTATAATTCTCACCAATGGCTCACCATACTATATGTACAATTACATATGGGGTTCAAATTAGGGACATTACAATGGATATGGGCTAGGATGATCATGAACCTCCAATCCAAGCTTGTTGACTAGATCAACTGCTATGAGATTGGCCTGTGACCTAGAAATGAATAGAGTGTCTAACTTGGTCGTCTTGACGTGGATCTTCATATAGAAGATTTTTTTCATCTCCTTCTCTTCCTTGTGATTAAGTATACTCAAACTCACCTCCTTTTTCACTAAAGTGCAGGAAATATTCCCATCCACATCTGAGCTACTCTCTACCTAATTGCTTGAATTTGTGGATAAAAGGTTCTTCTTCTTGGCATCCTTCTTACGGTTCCTAGGGTTCATCTCTGGATGTAGTTTCTAACACTTTTCTTTAGTGTGACCATCAGTATTTCAATGGTTACTTGGATCCTTGCTCTAAAGTGCAGTGGATTTCATCTTCTTATCTTTCATTTCCACTTCTTCTTCCCCTTCTTGGAAGCATCTTCGTGCTCTTTCTGCTTAGAACCACTTGGTTGTCCTTTTTTGTGGCCTACATTTTCCAGATATTTTTCTTGCACACAAGCCTCATAAACTATCCTATGCTTGAAAATCATCACTTTATTTCACAAATGACTGTATAGACCCCCCAGATACTTGAGGAGTACAACTAGGTTCTTGGGCATATACATAACAAGATAACCATCTTTTTGAATTTGATGGTGTACTCTTGCACACTATGTCCCTGCCTTTTCCTAAAGTAATTCCAATGGATCCATTGGTCCTTTATATACCTAATATGGTAGAAATGGGACTTAATGAGGTTTTTTCAATCCTATCACTTAGTTATTGGTGGATCACCATCCAACCTAAGTCTCTTTGTGTGACTTTCCCACTAGGTTAAGGCATGACCCTCTAATTTTTATCTAGTAAATGAAATCTTTTTCTCTTCTTCTATATGGTCAACATAGAAATAGACCTCTAACTATTGAAACCAATGATTCAACTTTACTGCATCGATCTCACCTTGGTACCAGATGATATCCACTTTTTCTTCCATTTTAAATAAGGACCGTGAAGGAGTAATGGCATTGGAACTTGGTTGCATTTTCTCGGGCTCTTTCCTTGATTCCTTTTATGGGTCTTCATTATCTCCTAATTTCCCCTCCGATATTATCTATGAGTTCGAGATTCCATTTTAAGCCCTAGAAAAATACCCATGTTACGTATAAAACCCCTTATTAAGCCCTAGATATTGAATCGTTACATTTCTAGTGTTATATGTGTAGGTTGGCTAGAACCCTTCATTGCACCCTTTCATCATAATTATACCCCTTTGTCTCCTATATATATCAAGGCTATCTAGTATTAGGATAATATTATCTCATCTCATATTGTATTCTGAATTTGATATATTGTAAAAGGAGGTTCCCCCCTCGAAGTGGACTATACATCATTGATTTTTATCACTTTTAAGGCATTTGATCATAACATTTGGTATCAAAGCATTGATCCTAGAAATTTTTCTTCTCTAAACAAGTCGTCTTAGAATTTTGGCTATAATTTTTTTTTTGGAATGATTAAGATAGTGAAACTTGGAGGTTATTTAGAAGACATTGCAAGCTATATTTGGTAGAAATTTTAGATTTTGGGGCATTCTACTTTCAGAGATACACCCTGTGGAAGATAGGGCTTTTTTACTATTCCTACTACTAGTCTCAAACATGTGTTCTAAGTAAAATAGTCATATCTTCTCCAGAGAGGATCCAAATCTAGTGATAATAGTTGCATTTGAAAGAGGGCATGTTGTAGTATTTTTGGTAGAATTTTAAGATTCATATATTAAATATTGGACTTATGGCATTTTGTACAAGTTCTCTCTTCTGGAAAGGCCAAAAATCAACAAGGTTAAGGAAAGTTACCCTAACTTTCAATTCACACATCCAATTTTGTTCAGACCTATGACATTGCAAAGAGGACATATCGGAGTACTATAGGCCAAAATTTTGTACTCAGAAGGGTCTAAATTGTAGAAATAAATCAGAAGGAAGGTTGGCTAAGAGGACAGACTCCAAATTAAGGGTTTGAAAGGTACATAAATTACAATTGGCATAACTTTTTATTGGAAGATTTTTTTTTGGTGAGTCAAAATTTGTGAGAAAGTGGAAAAATAGGAGTATTATTGTTTTTAGTCTACATGGCTCCAAAAAATATGACAACACCAATTAAACCTCCAGAATTCGCATCTATAACTCATGAAGAAAATGATGAGATACATAACAGGTTATCCAAATTGGAGGAACAACTTAATAATGTGAGTGTCAGGTATGATAATTGGGTTAAATAAAAAAGACAAATTCAAGAAATGGAAGTGAATGTGGATCACATGGAAAATAAGATGGAAGAAAATAAGAATGACATGACATAGAATATAGATGAAAATAAAGAAGAAATACAAAATTCCATGAAGGAAAATTTGCAAAATTCCATGAAGGAGATGCAAAATTCCTTTCTTCCATGATATTTCAAGCTCTATATGAGATACTCCCTAAAGAAGATATAAAAATGAAAGGAACTTGTGAAAATAAAGGTAGTATTCATGTTCAACAAACTTCCAATAATAAAAAAAATCCAACCAGTGAATCTAACTCTAAAAGTGGAGTTAATTATGGCGGGGGTCCTAAATTCAACTTTCCCATGATTGAATTAAAGAAGTTTGATGGAACATAGGTATTTACCTGGGTGAACCAAATAGAGAAATATTTTGAACTACATAATATTATGGATGATAAGAAAAGGAGTCACATAAAAACTTTAAACTTTGAGATAAAACCATATCAATGGTATCAATGGATAGTGAAAAGGAAGCCCCCTCTTTATCATTATATTTGGGGTTTATTTACATGAGACTTATAAGAAAAATATGGGAAAGTGTGGGAACATGACTACTTTAATCAATTGACAAGAATCAATCACTTAGTTGATATTGAAGATTATAATTCAGAATTTTAGGTATTTGCCACAAGGGTGGATGACATGAGTGATCAACAATTGTTGGAAGCTTAGATGGGTGGATTAAAGAAAGACATAAAACATGATATTTTCTTAATAAATCCTACAAATATTATGGAATCTATGCAAATGCTCGTCATATTCAAGCCAAAAATAAGGATACACACAAGTATACCATTGGAGCATACACAATAAGCAAAGATCATTTTGGGGGTCATAATACAAGCATACCTCAACCTACAAGGTTAACACCTCAACAAATGGATGAAAGAATAGAAAAAGTACTATGTTTCAATTGTGACAACAAGTATAGTAAGGGGCATAAATCCGGTGAGAAAAATTATTCTACATAGACTATGAAGAGGAGGAACATAGCGTACCTTGACCAATAATGTTGAAACCTCAACAAATGGATCAAAAAATAGAAAAAGGACTATGTTTCAATTGTGACTACAAGTACGATAAACGACATAGATGCGATGAGAATAAATTATTCTACATAGACTATGAAGAGAAAGAAGACCAGGAATTGGAACTGCCACAAGATCCAGAGCTCGAAGAGACTACTCTAAACATATCTTGTCATGCATTGATCGAAATTAGTACTCCACAAACCCTCAAGATACAAGGATACATAAAAAAAAAAAGGTAGCAATATTGATTGAATTTGGTAGTACCAATAATTTCAACAATTACAAATTAGCAAAAGATCTCAATTGATTTGTATATCCCGCACCAGAGTTTCAAGTAATAATTGCAGATGGAGGTACCATAAATTGTTGAGGGAAATGCCATAGTATTAATCTCAACATGGGGGACTATTTTTTGGTTAGCCCCATGATTTCCATCCAAATGGGGGGTGTCGATGTTGTATTAAGGGTCCAATGGTTACAATCACTAGGAACATTGGCCTTTAATTTTCAATATATTTTCATGAAATTTTCCTCATATGGAAATGAAATTGAGCTTAGAGGTATCCAAGGGAAACCCTCTAAAGTGATAAGCTCTAATAGAATGGAAAAATTACTCAAAAAGGGACACTGGGTGTAATTGCACAATTGTGCTCACTTGATGTTCAAACAACTATATCCCCTACTCCATCAGATCTCCAAATAGTTATCAACAGTCATTCCAAGGTATTTGGTGAAATGCCTAAGGGTCTTCCACCTGTTCAATATCATGACCATACTATTCATTTCAACCAGGAAGTGTACCACCTAACATTAATCCTTAAAGGTATCCACATGCATAGAAGAGTGATATTGAGTGCATGATCTAGGAAATGTTAGAGGCTGACATCATTCAACCTATCCAAATTTCTTTCTCTTCACCAATGGTGTTGGATACAAAAAAGGATGGTTCATGGTGTATGTGTCCAGATTGTAGAAAAATCAACAAAATGCCAATCAAATATAAGTTTCCTATCCATGTCATTGATGAATTATTAGATGAATTGAATGGAGAAAAATTCTTTACTAAGTTGGTTCTTCGTTCGAGATATCATCAAATCAGAATGAGGTAGGAAAACATTCCTAAAACAAATTTTAGAACACATGAAGGTCATTATGAGTTTTTGGTTATGCCTTTGGGACTTAATARTGCACCTTAAACATTTCAAATCTTCATGAAATMTATTTTCAATCCCTTCCTCAGAAAACTTGTGTTAGTATTTTTTGATGCCATACTAATCTACAACAAATCTTGGGAAGAGCATGTACAACCTATTGATAGAGTATTACAACTATTAGAAGAGAAAAATTATGAAAATCCTTCCAAGTGTTCCTTTGGGGTTCAAGAAGTGGAATATTTGGGTCATATTGTCAATGTTTCATGGAAACCTGCACAGGGGACCTAGCTAAAGCAAGTACAATCAAAGCTTATCAAGAAAAGGATGGGAGATTCAATATGGAAGAATAAGAAAATATATTCACACTACTCCAATGAGATAATCAATCATTGAATACAATGGATCAATGAGCTAATAATGCACCTTAAACATTTCAAATCTTCATGAAATCTATTTTCAATCCCTTCCTCAGAAAACTTGTGTTAGTATTTTTTGATGCCATACTAATCTACAACAAATCTTGGGAAGAGCATGTACAACCTATYGATAGAGTATTACAACTATTAGAAGAGAAAATTTATGAAAATCCTTCCAAGTGTGCCTTTGGGGTTCAAGAAGTGGAATATTTGGGTCATATTGTCAATGTTTCATGGAAACCTGCACAGGGGACCTAGCTAAAGCAACTACAAACAAAGCTTATCAAGAAAAGGATGGGAGATTCAATATGGAAGAATAAGAAAATATATTCACACTACTCCAATGAGCTAATCAATCATTGAATACAATGAATCAATGATATACACTCATATAAGAAAGAACATTCCATAATTAATAAAATCGAACAACCAATGAGATTTTCTTAGGAATGCATGCATAATAGTGATGGTCTAAAATAGAACTAGCTCCATTTAACTACCACTGAACTAGTGAGTCGAAAATAGAAATATCTCCAACACCCCCCCTAAACATCACTGTGGAGTAATAAAAAACGAGTCCCGACAACTAGGTCATATTAGGTACTCATGTACAATGCAACTAACGAACATTGAATAAAAAATGAGGAAAGAGGGAAAGCCACGTGGGAACAAAACCCCCCCTCAAAATAAAATGCATCAAAATAATAAAAGGAAGCTGCTAGGAAATTGTGTTCACTCCAAGATGATCCTACAAAGTATTAAACTTCAGCCCAATGGAGGTCTTGGTGAATATGTCGACAGTCTATTAAGAGGAAGGACATAATTGCAAATCAATGATCTGGTCATGTACTAGACCTTTGATGAAATGCATGTGGACCTCAATGGGTTTGGTTCATTGTGATTGTACTGTATCTCTGCAAAATATCAATGTACTCTGATTTCTAGTTCATATGACAATCATACAGTGAAACTAGATACCAAGCTCGGTAAGGAAGTGTTGAATCCAAAGTGCCTAAATGACACAATTGACTACTCATTTGTACTAGACCTCTATGGAAGATAAAACAATGGTTGTTTGCTTCTTACTTGACCAACAAATAAGGATTGAACCGAAACTGAGAGTGTACCCACAAGTGGACTTGCGATATGTGCCATTGTGAACCCAATCTGAAACTATGAAGCCTATGGGATATAATGCACAACCAACTTCATAGTGAATCCCATAACTCATGGTGCCCTGAACATATTTGAGGATGCACTTGGTAGCCTTCTGATACAAATCATGGGGCTCCTACATGTATCTGGAAACTTTTCCTACTACATATGAGATATCTAGATGGGTGTGGGTGAGATACAAAAGACTCCCCACCAACTTTCGATACAAAGTGTTGTCCACTAATGGTGTATCCCTGTCATCCTCAAGTCCGATCCTAGATAAGAAGGGTGTAGGTGAAGACTTACAATATCTCATGTTGAATCTATATATAAGATCCTTGACATACTTAGCATGAGAAAGTTTTATGCCAAAATCATCCTGACTAATCTCAATACCAAGAAAGAAGTGAATTGGACCCATGTCCGTCATAGAAAACCTATCATGCAAAATATCTTTGACCAAAACAATGGCTAAAGCAAAGCTACCAGTGATAAAATATCATCAACATAGAGTACTAAAATAATCAAAGAGTTAGTAGTCCTAAGAATGTAAACATTGGAATCTGATTTACATCTAACAAAATCATGTGAAAGAAAATAAGAATCCATCTTTTCATACCATGCTCTAGGTTCCTTCTTGAGGTTTGTTATCCCCTGGCCTAAGGATAACTAAGGAGATTATGTCTCAAGGCCCATAGGTCCTAGACATGGAGTACTGAGAGATAGATCGACTTGAGCATGGCCCTGGAGGGCCCATCCTTTTCTTCTTTAGTTCCTCCATTTTGTCAGCAGCAGTAGCATCCATCACATTGGCCTGGTCTTGCAGTAGAAATGGGTCTTTCTCCATGAGGTGACGAGTCCGGGTATCATGGTATGTGTCACTATGATCCTCAAAATTTTTTAATATGTGCATATAATTCCTTTTGCTTCTAATGTGTGCTTGTAACTTATGCCTTTCCACTTGAACACACCTGGGGGGAATGACAGGTTTCCCTAGTAAGCTAGTACCCGTAGGGTTTGAGTTGCCACTGGGGGGATTCATGAAAGGTCATCGTTCATTCCCACCATACTTACCACTTTTCATGTTTTTCCCTCTCATCCATCCCATACAATGGTTTTGGCATTGAGTTGGACAAATATCAAAGGGTTGTACCTTACTTTGTGGGAAGAAGGGGCTAAAGGCCCATAGGATAAAAATAAATGGAAAAAGATAAAATCGAAAAGAATGAAACCTTGAGATGCTTCACCCAGGGATCCCCGAGAAAGAAATACAAGGATTCTTAGAAAGAAATAGAGGGAACCATGAAAATAATAAATTAAGACCTAATTGGAGGACAGGGGGTCTCATCACGAGCCAACCTATTAGGTCCATGGGCATGTAGTGGTATGACACTACCATTCATTTGGTCACCACGCCAGGGTAGTGGATCTTGGTGGCATAGACAAGAGAAAGGGGGTCTCATAACGATCCAACCTTCTCATTTCCATGAAATGCTTATGGGTAACATTTCCACCACTGGTCACCACACTAGGGTAATATCCCCCAACTAGTCTCTTGAAAGAAAAATCAATAAAGTACAAAATATAAAAGGCATGAATGGGCTTGGAAACATTTTCATCCATGACAAGGTGCAACTCACCCTCTTCAGAGGCACCCATAGGTAAGCCATGCATTTCCTTGCTATCACTGCACCCATTGCCTAGACATACCCTACCACCTCATCCACTCACATGGCCTGGATTTGTCTTCACTGGGGAACATCCCACATCCAATGAGAATTATCCCAATAGGATGTCCTAGCATCCCCTCCAAACTTGGCTTGCAAAATAGCATAACTTCTTTGAGCACTTGTCTGGGTAAAAAGGGTTTCATGCACATGTTTAAATAACTTGATGATTATATGTGATTGACATTTCTATAATCCCTATGACTTATGAGCCCGTGGAGGGTGTATTTTTTGATGTTGCAGGGCCACACCCGATGGACAGGTACATATGGGGAGATAATTAGTTCGGACCTCCATAGGGCTAAAATACCAACTGATGGATGTTGAAACCCAAACTAGTGGAATCGACAGATCCGAGGATTGCACCAAAGAGAGAGGATGGTGTTTCACTAGGGGAAACGTGACAGGCCTAGACCTAGGGGGTTTGTTCCCTTTACACCATGATGTAGGCCTTGTAAGTCCCATGACATCACCTAGGTCACCCATGACTTCACCCAGCGTTCTGTATGTTTTGGAGGCAATTGTGTGCCAAGTGGGACATGTGGTAGGTTCATGAGGCCCAAGGAGKCCTAATGTTTTTCTCTAGGAGCACAAAGTTTCCCAAAAAKGGCCTAAMKTCACCCTAAAAGSGCATGACGTCACCTTTACAACTTKTTTTAGGGTTTAGTTATGACATTTAATGTAAAAATTGGATATTATGTGTAATTGGCCATGTCGASCTTTTTGACCTAATTTTGGTCATTGAAACTGTATAAATAAGGGGAAAATCAATTCTATTTATGATCTTTCACTCACACTTGTGAGGAATGAAATTTGTGCCCTCCTTAGGGTTTCTTGGCTGAAATTTTAGGTGCACTTGTTGAAGGAGGCTAAATTTGGTGTATTTTGGCAAGCTTCTTGGTGGATGTGTTCAACTAGGGATTTTCTTGATTATTCTTGATGTATGTAAGTGACTTTTCTGCAATTCTTTTTAATTGAATGGTTATGGTTTTATTTATTTGGATTTTACATTCAATATTATGAAATTGCTTGATTAAACCCTAGGAATACTAGCACATGTTATTGTCCTATCTTCAAAATATTTCACCCACTAGATATTGTCAAAAGGCAAATTTTCTTGAAGCATGAGCTAAGGCCTTACCATTGCAACACCTTAGTATCCATTTCTTCATCCTAGCCATTTTTGCTTCATCTTTGAGTTGGAGAGGGAGGAAATCTACTAAGGCCTAGGGTTACCTACACCTTAGTAGCTAGTTTCCCCTTAGGGTTTTGATAATTGGAGTCTTGGGTTACCAACACTCCAATTCATCAATCTCTCTTGTCTTTAAATCTTCTATTATCATTTGTATTCAACATTTGATGCTACATTATTGACTCCATTTACACTAATGGCACTAGTCTAAGTCCTCTCTTGAGTAATTGATCAACACAACCTTCAAAACCTACTCTTTGAGCAACCTACTAACATTTTCTAACCCTAGAATAGCCTAACCTACTAACAATATTATTGTTTTTACTAAAGTAAGCTACAACCATTAGATGCAAAATTAAAATCTCACAAAAGCAATTGAAAATGTTGATTTATACCTTGTCTTATTTGCTTCTATCAAATGATAGTATTATGATTTCAATGGTTAATGATTCTAAGTCATTTTGAAGATATTTTCAAGGAATTTAATGCAAAGTGTTTCTCTAGAAAGATTGTTGTTATGAATATTCTATTTACTTCATCATATTCAACAAATTTCTTTTCTCAAGAAAGTCCATGGTTTTATGAAGTGCTAACCAGCAAGTTTACTTGCAAATATATCTAGTTTCTTGTTGATTTGTTCTGGGTAGGTACACTTTGACATATTTTATTTTCATTGGTTATAAAACCAGACTTTTTGATCGGTGGTGACTTGTGAGAAGTGATCTTTATCTAGCTACTTTGACTTTGCCTTCTTAAACCTCCAGGTCATCGGGGGCGTCTCCCCTTGGCCTGCCATCCTAAATAGAAAGAGACATCCTATTGAGGTGACAGTGATAGGATAGTCTCATATTACACAAATTTTCTCTCCTTTAACCTTTTCTTCTAACAAAGTACAAATTGTGCGATAACAAGGCCATACAGTGACTTATTCAGTGTCATACTAAATATGAATTATGAATGAAACTCGGTGGCTACTCCATGTAGATCTCCTCTAAAATATTACCATTAATAAAAACATTCTTCACATCCATCTGGTGAACTTCCCATCTTTTGGTTGTTGCAATGGATAAAACCAAGTGAATGGAGTCCATGTTTTCTATAGGAGAAAAGGTCTCATCATAATCTATCCCATGAATCTGTTGAAATCCTTTTGCAACTAATCTTTCCTTATACCTTCTCACCTAACCATTTGTTGCTCTCTTGGTCCTATAGAAATATTTTCATCTGACAAGTTTCCTCCCTGGTGGAAGTGGAACCAGATCCCAAGTCTGATTCTCTAGGAGTGAGTCATACCCCTCCTGCATGGTTGCTTCCCATAAGGGATTTCCCACAACCTCATTGTATATCTATGGATCAGAATATTGGGAATCCCTGCTTCATAAGATCAAAGTACATGATAAGGCTCCTCATGCTGAGATCAAGTCCTCCTAAAATCCAATGGATCCCATACAAGGTCACCTGATTCCTGAAGTGTGGATCGTGCCCACTTGGGCATCTGCTAAAGCTCCGATACTAGATCCTCATATGGATGTACTACCTGCTCATCTCTATGTACACAATCCTCTGATTCTGAATATGTAGCATATGCATGTATGGAATCATCATCTCTGATGTTTGGAACTGATGGAAAAACAAGAGTATCTGCATGTTGCACTGATGGTGCATGCAAATGACTCTCCTCAAACTAAACACTGCACTCAATGATGAGCCAGTTTGTATAGGGATCAATCAACCTGTACTCATTCACATCATCTAGATATCCAACAAATATGCAAGGTGTGCTCTGTGAATCTAATGCTTTCCTCTTTTTGAAAGGAATATGGGCCCATGCACGAGATCCAAAGATGTGGAAGTGTGTGACATCTAGTTTTTCACATGTCCAAGCCTCAAAAGGTGTCATGTCCTCAACAAATATACGAGGAAATATGTTCTATATGTAAGAAACATAGTTAAGTGCCTCGACCCAAATCTTGAAAGGAATATACCTCACATGAAACATGCAATTGGTCATATCCTTGAGAGATCTGTTCTTTCTTTCAACAACTCCATTCTGTTGTGGAGTGTATGGAACTATATGATGCAACTGGATACCAACCTCAGGACAATGATTCTGAACATATTTTTTGATATACTCTCCCCCATTGTATATATAGAGGATCTTGATCTTCTTCCTAGTTTGTGTCTCTACTAGAGCTTTGAAGTCTTTGATATACTCAAAAACTTCATACTTTTTCTTGAGAAACTAAAACCAAGCATAATGTGAGTAATCATTAATAAATTTAAGGACATACCTTGCTTTGTTAATGGATGGATGTGGAAATGGACCCATGAGATCACTGTGAACAAGATCCAAGGAAGAGGAGGCTTTGTTTTCTTTCCCCTTTTTAAACTTCTCTTCAAGATGCTTTCCAAGAATGCATCCTTCACAAACCCCTTCATAAAAGTGAATGTCTAGAAAGCCTTTGACCATTCCTTGCTTGGAAAGTCGCTCCATGTACCTAAAGTTTAAATGACCAAATATCTCATGCCATACTTTACTACTATCATGAGCATGCGTTAGTAGTAAATATGAGTCATGGTCAACAAACTTAGTGAATTTATACAACCTTGATTTTTGATCTACCTCACCAATTGAAATAATGGAATTGTCATGCATGTCAAATACAAAAATTGAATCTGATGTAAATTCAACCTTTTTACCTGTTTGAGTGATTTGATAAACTGAGAGCAGATTTATAAAAACATTTGGAACATGTAAAACATTCTCAAAACTACCATTAGGGAGTTCTACTCTTCCCTCTCTTGCTACTGCTACTAGAGTATCATCCCCCATGAGAATATGGGGTCTTTTGCATGAACTCAAAGAAGTAAGAAATTCCTCTTTGGCTGTGATATGATTTGATGTGATAAAATCTATAATCCATGAATCAAATGAGGAATTAATTGAAACAATAGCATGATTATTACCTTTCTTAGGAGCATGATCTTATTCCTTCTTCTTATTGGCTCATTCAGGAATGAAGTTTCCAAGGTTGTTCTGTTGAAGTACCTGTGCCACAAGATTGATTTGCTTCTTCATGCATGTGGATTCTTCATGATTTGGTTTATTTCAATAAGTGCACTACTTTCCCTTCTTATTCTTTCCTTTGGAATTGGAAGAGCCTTTGGAACCTGAGGAATCCTTGAAGGGTTTGGAATATCCCTCATTTTCTTTCTATTTCTCCTTTCCTTTATTTTTGAATTTTTTTATTGGATTACCCTTTTCCATATTTCATGGTGATTTCATGTGCTTTGGGTTCCTTAATTAGACCCATAGAAATGAGTTTTTTCTACTCATGTGTGAGAGAATCAATGAACTACTCCATGGTAGGCATATTCCACTTTGATCCCAAAACATATCTGCTAGAATGGAAAGTGGAGACATAGACAACATATTTTGGTCCTAGCTTAGCCAAGATTGTTAGAATAAGTTGGTCCTCTTGTTTAGACTTATCAATACCACAATATTCTAAGCTCAATATCAAATATTTAAAATTGGTAAATAAATCTGGTATATTATCAAAACTTTTAGGATCCAAGGTATTGAACTCTACCTCAAGCATATGACCTCTCATCTCATCTTAATTTCCAAAGAGACCTTCCAAGGTGGTCCATATCGCTTTTGGAGTCTTTCATGTGGCAACATGAAGCCATAAATTAGTTGAAATTAATTCAATATGAAGTCATTTGGCATCATCCTTATGGTTCGCCCATCTGGGCTTCTCAATCGTTGACGTAGGTTTTGTTTCTGTCACCATTGTCAATTTGTACAATCCATTCCTTTTGAGTTGGAATTCATCCTTCATCTTCCATTCAACATAATTGTACAATGTGAGAATTATCGGCAAATTTGACTAAAGAATTGGTGCCGTATCCATCCCTCTTATTGATTCTGAAAACCCTGAAAATTAACCCTCAATTCACAAGTAAAAAATCCTGAGAAATCACTGTAAAAAGTAAAATTTCAAGGGTGTCGCACCCTAATAAAGGATACAGTGTGACACTGGCCTTAGTGTCGCACTCTGTTAGTTCAGAAAGTGCGACATTGAGGAAAAATGAGAAAGGAGGCTATGGCACATTCCCAATAAATTTAATTTCGCAAGTGTGCCTACGACTGTCACACCTTTCGACAGGGAGAGGGTGCAACACTTTCGACTGTCACACCTTTCGACAGGGAGAGGGTCTGGCACTATCAGATACATGGATTACGCTCTTCAAAACTTTGATTTCGCTCATCTATGGCGTGTCTAGTTTTCTCCAAGCTACTGGGCTCTGATACCATGTCAATGTTTCATGGAAACCTGCACATGAGACCTAGCTAAAGCAAGTACACACAAATCTTATCAAGAAAAGGATGAGAGATTCGATATAGAAGAATGAGAAAATATATTCACACTAATCCAATGAGATAATATATTATTGAATACAATGAATGAGTGATACACACTCATATAGGAAATAACATTCCATAATTAAGGAAAGCTAACGAGCAATGAGATTTTCTTCGGAATGCATGCATAATAGTGATGGTCTAAAATAGAACTAGCTCCGGTTAACTACCACTAAAATAGTGAGTCAAAAATAGAAATATCTCCAACACATATTGTATCTCGTGAAGGTGTAAAAGTCAAATCTAACAAAAGTAAATCTAATAGGGAATGGTGAATTCCCAAAACCTTGAAGAAACTTGGAGGATTCTTAGGATTGACAGGCTATTACTGCAAGTTTATCAAGAACTATGGTCAAATAGAAACACCTCTAACGATATTATTAAAGAAGGAATAATTTCTTTGGACCGAAAAAAAAAAACAAATATTTTGAAAAACTTAAGGGGGGGTATGTGTACAA
Organism: Picea engelmannii; assembly: GCA_009831015.1. Taxonomy (NCBI): domain Eukaryota; kingdom Viridiplantae; phylum Streptophyta; class Pinopsida; order Pinales; family Pinaceae; genus Picea; species Picea engelmannii. The sequence goes on along the minus strand of ML783496.1, from coordinate 575,224 downwards.
CTCCCGTCTTGGCCATATTTGACTTTACAAAAACATTTTTTGTGGAGTTTGATTCCTCGGGCCATGCAATTGGTGCAGTTTTAATGCAAGAAGGAAGGCCCCTTGCCTTTTAAAGTAGCCAACTTAAAGGAAAAAACTTAGTCAAACCCATTTATGAAAAATAAATGTTGGCCATACTACATGTAATTAAGAAATGACAACCTTAATTAACAGGAAGACTCTTCAAAGTAAAAAAATATCATGATAGTTTGAAGTTTTTCTTGGAGCAATGATTATGTTAAGAAGAGAAACAAAAATGGGTTACTAAGATGTTGGGTTATGACTTTGAAATTATTTAAAAAAAAAGGAAAACATAATGTTGTGGTTGATTCCCTTTCAAGGAAAGAAGAAGAAACAAAAGGTTCACTATGTGCTATCTCTATTCTGCAATTAGATTGGGTGGATGAAGCAAGGATAGAATGGAAGAAAGATAAAGAGGTATGCAAGATCATTCAACAACTACATGAGGACCCCAATTCAGTAGATAATTTTGTACGGAAGAATTATTTGCTATGGTATCATGATCACCTATATTTTGTAAGAATTCCCAACTAAAACAAAAGGTCCTTTTGAAATTGTACACTTCTCCTATAGGGGGACAATCAAGATTCTTGAAAACATACCACATGATCAAGATAGATTTTTTTTGGGAAGGTCTTAAAAATAATGTTGAAAAGTTTGTGTATGCCAACAAAATAAGGGAGAGACAATCAAGACTCCATGTATCCTACAACCATTACCTATACCAAGTCAATGTTGGGAAGAAGTTTCAATGGATTTTATTACAGATTTACCCAAATTTGAAGGAAAGACGATCGTGATTCCCGTAATCACGAGCTCTAGTTTTCAAATTAAGATCCAACTTCATCATATATACGTTCAATGTTCAGGACTCTTGTGTGGGAACTCCCTAGTTTCCCCCATCCACATTAGATATCGAGGAAGCACCTTGTGTTAGATTCTAACATTGAGGAAACATGTTAGTCAATACAACAAGATATTGTTGTTTTAACAAGCACCGAGCTTCCTTGATTTTGGGGGAGAGTGAGTGAGGTGATATCCATTACAAAGCTTGCAAGGGAACTTTGCACTATTATTTTTTGTTATTTTCCCACTCAACAATTTTACCAATATTTTTATCATTTCCCCCTCCACCTTTATTTCCCTTGCCTTTTTTTTCCCTCTGGGTTGTTGAGGACCCTTTGGATTCATCGACTACACATTGTTTACATCCAAGGACTAGAAAGTGGGGGTAGTCATACCAGGGGTCTGACTTTCCGCAGTTTGTTGAATAGACAACAACTAAATTTAACTAAAAAACATATTTTTGGCTTTAATTTGTGATGAACTAATGATACCATGAACATGTGGTCTTGATTTCGGTTTCGTCAAGTCAGGATTTGATCATGGTGCGTTTGTTATTATCTCATAGAGAATGCATGACTGAGAGTAAATTAGCTATAACTATTGCGCTATAAAGATCATTTTCTCTCCTATAAACACCCCTGAAGACACAACTTCCTTAGAAATATAAGGAAGTAGTGACTTCATGAACCATTCTAAAATAAATTCAGGAGGGATCGTGGCCTTAATAAAACTCTTCCATCTCCTCCATTCCCGAATGTGATCGGAGATGTGAGTGGCTTTGTCTTGTTCAAAATTAGCTAGAATTTTTGTGCCAGCGTCACATAGGACAACGAGTTGGAAATGATTGACAAAAACCATGGTCAAATCACCAAATATTATAAACTTTGACGCTAGTTCTATATACCATTTAGCAGTGCCCCTAGTGAGGGTGTGTTGGAATAAACATAACCGAATGGAGTCATTGTTCAATGAATTAGAAGAGCACCACAAATGAAATGTTGTTACATGATATCCCAAGTATTCACCACTCTTATCTTCAAATTTTGGTATATTGAAAGGAAAATAGGTAGGGACCGGAGGAAAACTAGGGTCATGATGAATCAAATCGTTCATTAATTTTGAAAGGGTTTCCAGAAAGGGAATCCTAGGATGCAACATGAAGGAAGGAACCAAAGGAGTAGAAAATAATGATTGATTAGTTACCTAAAAAGAAGACCTTGGATTGAAATTGGCACTAGGTTGTCAGGAAGAGCTTGCAAATTGACCCAGATTGATAAAAACTAGGATTTCCAGAACCAGTGAAATGAAAACCTCCACTCATCTTCCCTTCGAAATACTGAAAAGGATTAGGACCCAACAACATTCCTTGTGAGGGAAAAAATCCTGACATGGGATTTCACTAGGGATGGAAAGGTTTTCCCCCCTTCCGACATAGTAGATGAGGAGAAAGGAGCATTCCCAAAAGTTCCATAAAGAGAGAATGGTGTGGAACTGACTGAAATGTTGGATGAAAATCCCCCACTCCCACCACTAGAAGGACTGTGCCCTGTTGCAAGCCCAGATGAATGGAAGAAGAAACCTCCAAGAGAAGGATTCATTGTGGATATGTGTCTGTTAGCATAAGAAAAATCTTTCCAAGGAGTTATCAAACTCCCTAGAAAAGGAAAATCTTGCAAAGGATTCGATGAACTCCCTTGTCATGAGCTAGAACCTTGAATAAATGGATGGGATGGGACTGGAATAGAACTTCCCCCGCTTGAAGACATCCCAAACAAAAAGGTGTTAGTGGTAGATGGTGTAGTAATGCAGGAGCATCCTTTCCACCTCAGCATGTGCCAACAATACAACACATCGACGCGCATTCAAGAAGGGAGAGAGGTGCCAACCCTCTCATTTTCCCCTTGAATTTAAAATTCAATGTAATTTAAAGAAATTAAATGTTGAAAGGCTTGAGCAGAGCCGAGTACTCATGCCTTTGTACAAGTTGTAGTTGAAGTCACCTTTAATGGCTAGTTGGAGGCTGATCTAGATCCGATTCAGACTGGATTTCCATTTAATGTAATAAGCCTCAGTAGATAGGTGTTGTAATGGTGATTAGACACCACTAAGTGTAGTTGGAGGGAAAGCTCGATGAGCCCCTCTTGTACAGATCATTTTAGTGTATGCCCAATAGAGGTTGCTGAAAAAATTGATAAAAAATCATTGTAAGCCAAAGAGAGGAGAGGAGAGAGGAGAGACTCTGTTGCAGTCCGAGCTTGCACATATTGTAATTGACATTCACATAAATACAAAGATAAAAGTTTTTCCTACATATGATTCTGTGTATGTTTCCCTGTGTTTTATGAATGTCATCTGTGTGTTTATAAATGCATGTTGTATATGTATGTGATAGATTTTCATCTACAGGGTAAAGATAGAATTCCCTATATGCGAGTTTGTTGGGTTGTTCTGGGTTCTTTTGGGCTAAGTGCAAGGAGTGCATGACAGAGTATTGAAAACTCTGTGAGCCAGTGCAAGGAGTGCGTATTTGAATTTAAAATCGAATTCAGAGGAGAACATGCCAGGAGGGTACACCAGAATAGTCTACAAACTCAGGAGGAGCCTCAAGGTTGTTGAAGACCTTCGAAGAGAAACTGTGAAGAGAAGGAACAAAAGATAGAATTGTTGAATACTATGTAGACATATTCCAAGTGGGAATTGAGCAGGTGCAAGTGTGCACAAGGAAACTCTGGTTTGAGTTCAGAGAGGAGAGTGTCAAGGAGAAGACACTACATAGTTGTTGAACACTCTGTAAGATCAACAAGGAGCGCTTTGAGCAGAAATTGCGAAGAGGGCACATATATCCCTTTGGGGAACAAAGGGACAGATACTTCTGAAGTTTGAACAGTTGAATATCATATGAAACCGAGTTGTTTAACACTCTATAGGAGATCTCTACAAGTATGCATTGAGCGGATGCAAGAAATGCATCAGTGAACCTGAAGAATTCTAGATTCAGGAAAAGACCTACGTGAGGAGTGCAATAGGTAAACACTTAGACAAAGTGTTGAAAGACGTCGTCTGAAGGCTCATTCAAGTGTAAGGAGTGCATCAAGGTGTGAAATTACTCCAAGTTCATAATCCTGAGAGAAAGAGCACATAGCATGCCAGGAGGGCATTGGAAATATTCTAAGAAAAAAGAAAGGTCGAGACCCTTTGGAATTCTTAGCAAGTTCAAAAGCTCATAAGCGATAGTGAAAGGTGTGCACAGGATAAGGAGCTCGGTTCAAGTTATTGGAAGCTCAAGGAGGGATAACATTCCTAGAAGTGAAGTCGAGACCCGAAGTAGTCGTGGTCACAGGAGGATTCAAAGGCCGCGACCTTTGAATATTTTAAATTATTTCTAGTTTGGAGTGAGAAGTAGAAGCTTAGGAGGGAGGAGCTACAACAACTGTTGGATCAACTGCAAGAAGAGATATGGATCATTGAATCCTGCGTCCAGACATCAAAAGGAGCGTGTAAAGGAGAATAATAGATCCCAGCCATTGGATCTGATCACAGAGGACCAACAATTGTTGGATCCAGGTAAGTGCGCGGTTTTTAATCTCTTTAAGTGCACATGAGAGCGGACTCACCGAAGTCCCAAAGTGGATTGGGACCGTCCATCATCCAGAGGGATAGGTGGCGGAAGATCTAGAAGTCTGGAGGAATTTCACTACGGGATATTTCAGATGAGGTGGTCGTAGAATCTCCAAAGTTATGAAGTAGCGAAGCAGATCCTGACTGTTGATCGGGAAGAGCTATGTGGCAACATATTGTTAACTTCAAAAATACTTAAAGCCCGAAGCAGTGGAGAATATCTCGATCGTCCTTCTATCAGAGACACATGGAAGGAGATCTTGCATTCCAGAGGAGTGAGTGCGAGTGGGTGAAGAACTCTCGAAGATCTGGGAATAGGAGGAGATCTGAGTCATTTGTTGCAAAGGACGCATGTCAACAGATTGTGGAATTTGAAGTAGCAATACTTTGGAAGATCCAAGGTGTGGAGGTAGAAAAATTTCTCAAAGTCGTCAGGAGCCGATGCAGATCTGAGCCACCCAATCCAAAGGGACAGGTGTCGTCAGATCCTGCACTCTGAAGCAGGAGAACTTCAGAGAAATTGGAGTGTGGAATAGCGAGGACACCCAAAGCTCGGAGTCCCGAATTCATCCCAGTCGTCCATTGGAAAAGGACGTGTGGTGGAATATCTGCCACTTCGGAGAAAAGTCACTCCGGGAGGAACGCAAGCTGGGTGGAGCAAGAAATACCAAACACTGAAGGCCGTAGTTCATATGAGTCGTCAGATAAGGAGGGATAGGTGTCATAGGATCCCTCACTTCAAAGTTCATACACTCCAGAGAAAAGTGGAATTAGGTGGAGTGAGAAATCCCAAAGGCCAGAGCGTCGAAGTCCATCCAAGTCGTCTGTTAGTAGAGGATGGGTGTCAACAGATCCTTCATTTTTGAGGATAATCACTTCGAATAAAGTGGGATCGCATGGATTGAGAACTCCTGAATGCCGAAGAGCAGATTTCATCGTGACCATCAGTTGGATCAAGACGCGTGTCTATGGATCAGATACTTCAGAGGTCTGTCACTTCGGTGGATTTACAGTCCAGGAGAAAGAGGAGTAGTGGAGTATTGACCAGAAGTCATTCGAAGTGGGAACGAGGGACGAATATTAACCATTGGTTGAGGTGAGAACTTGGTGCTCAATCCATAGATTTAGGTATAGAGCACTTCAGGGGTAAATGGTGTTGGAATGCTCAGAACTCCCGAAGCTCGCAGTTCCAAAGTGAATCACAACCATTGGCTATTGGAGAAGCGCAAGTCCTAGGTCTTGTCCATGCGATTTTTTCGGTCTAGAGTCCAGGGAAAAAATAATCAACTGCACTCGAAACAACCAAATCCCAAAGTCCCAAAGGAGGCTAGCCATATGACATAACCTGTGTTCATAAGGAAGCATGGCCTAGCAGAGGAACTAGCGCTCTCCACCTAGAGTTACCAAAATCACCAGAGAAAGGGCGTGCGGGTGAATCAAACTGTGTGGGTAACAAAGATGGGGCATGTTTGAATTACATTCAAGGTCTAGCATAGGCCCGAAGAACCGATTTTGTTCAGTTTATTGAAGATCCTTGATCAGGAGGTCACACAACCTAGAGGAGAAAAGGGGGGTTGCATCAAGTGGTATTAGAGATTGATTTTGTTTGTAGACATCAGGAAACAAGAGAGTGGAGACACAAAATATAGTCTAATACCATCATGTGGTATCCGAGTTAAATTTCATTTGTAGACAATAGGTGAAGGAGGAGACAGAGTGTGATTCTCTTTAAAAGATTGCTTGCAAGTGTGTAGCAGTCAGTAGACAACCAGGTGGGTTGTAGGAGAAAGATGGTGGTGCTCTCAGTTGCAGAGTAGAAAACAGACAGACAGGTGGTCTGAGCTAGAAGAATCAGTTGTGTTCTTAGAGGCAGATGAGGAAAATGGCTACTCAAGTCCATAGGCGTGGTCAAGGCAATGACCGCTAGTAGAAAAAAAAATCATATATGGACAAAGAACTTGAGGAGATCAGAGAAGAAATGGAGAGGCTAACACTGAATATGTAGCAAGAAGCATATGTCCACTGAAAGTATGAATGGCTAATGAAGAAAATAGTGAAGTGTCATGTCCAAAAGTTATTTTCTAGACGACAACAACAAGTGTTGAAAAGGTGGTTGAGGCATGTTGAAAACCTCAGTCACACAGAGGAGAAATTTGTTTACGTCTATGAACCAGAAGTTGGGAAGAACCTCAACGATGAGAAGGAAGTGAGATCAGTTGATCTCATGAATTTTCGGGAGGGCATAGATGAATTTTCAAATTTCCAGGTGGGCAATGAGAGGAAACCATTTGAAGATCTCATAGATTGCCAAGAGGGAAGAAGTGAAATCCCAAACTGCCAGGTGGGAAAGGGAGATATAATGAGATTGTTTGAGAGTCTCAAGAACTCAGCTGGGAGTTTGTTACACATTATTTTCATCATCCCTATGACCGTTAATGATGTAAACCTATCTTTTCATCCTCTGGACTTCATGCTGAAGTTAGAGCCGCTAGTTTCTTAAGCTGGGGGCTAACTACCAACCATCCCTATGTTATGCGTTGGGAAGTCCAAGCATATTTTTCTATGGTTCAAGCTTGTGTAAAAATGAAACCATTTACCTCAAGCATAGTTTCCTCTGGTTCAAGCTTGTGTAAAAATGGGACTAGGTCCAAGCATAGTTTTGTTTTGTTTTAAAGCTTGTGTAAAAATGAAAACAGTCCCGAGCTTAGTCTTTGTTCTTTCTCATGCTCATAAATACATGAGAATAAGTTAGTGAACTTAGTCTTTGTTCTTTCTCATGCTCGTAAATACATGAGAATAGGTTACCAAGCTTAGTCTTTGTTCTTTCTTGTGCTCATAAATCAATGAGAATGTAACCGAGTATACTTTTAACTTTTTCAGATTCGTAAAGGTTATACGAAAAAGGAACCCACTGGAGTTCCCTTTAAGCTCTTTTCAGACTCTCTAAACATGAAAATATTGTCGAGTGACCTTGTTCTTTTCACGCTCGTAAAATTATTTGAAGAAAATGTTTGATGGGCAATAGTTTATCACTTTTTCGGTCTCATTAAACTAATTTACAAAAAAGGAACTGAGAGAGTTCTCTTTAAGTCTTTTTCAGACTCTTTAAATATGAAAATCCCTCGAGTTTTCTCTCTTTGGACTCGTTAAACAAACATTGAAAGGCCCATATGGGACCAGAGTTTTCTTTAAGTGTTTTTCAGACTCTCTAAACATGAAAAACCCATGAGTTTTCTTTCTTTGGACTCGTAAAACAAACATCGAAAGACCCATATGGGACTGAACCATTCCTTCCTAGGGTTCATTAAACATATGTTGAGGGACTCGTCCGAAGGATGAGCTTACATCAACAAGCATATGTTATCCTCCTCAAGATTGTGTAAAAATAAAGAGGTACTCACCCGAAATGGTGGGGGGAAAGTTGGGAAAGAATTGTGTCTAAACCTGTATCCCATGGAAGAGTCAATTTTGAACATGACACCCTTTCACTTGCTTTGTGTCTAGGTTGGAAAATCCGCTTGTCTCTTGATCATACTCATTTACAAGATTACAAATTGGTCTGTTATCCCTGTTTTTGAGTCAGTGTTTCCAAGATAGTTTTCATGTTGTCAATATGTTCAAAAGAAGTCTAAACCGGAAATCCTTCTATTGCATCAGCCATGTTTGTGTTCCTTAAGCCTTCTATTGCATTGACCATCCCTGAGTCAGTCTTGAATCACTTGTTATTTTGATCTAATTCAAATCTTGTTACCCGTTTCGTGTCATTGATGGGGGATACATTAAGGCCCTCCTGTGACGAGTCTTTTCCTGTCGACTTCAACTCATTATCCAGGAATTAGAATTAGAAACTAATTGGTACCTTGGCACTTGCATGCCTCAATGGTAGGTTTCCTCGCTTTCGATAGTGGGTTTTTCATTATTTCCCCCTGATTGGGAGATTCCACCGAGTGTTCGATTTCAGCTCATTAATTCACATTCATTGGATTGTACTAGTGTACCTTGGGAGTCATTGACATTAATGGTGATTTCCCTCACACTTGTTAATGGTATACATTAATGACTAGTAATCAAGTGGTTTCTACCATGTTTGACTTCAGCACCTGTAATCGCATGGTTAGATTCGTACGATAGAGTGGTGGAGATGACGACCCTAGATATTTTCTGATAGATTTAGGTTGGGTTGGAGTATATTCAGTTTATACTATTGCATAGATCCACATTGTATGTCTCGTGGAAATGTTCAAATTTGAGTTTTTAACACATAGATCCACAATGTATTTTTGGTGGCTATGTTCAGATTTGAGTCATATTGGCATGGATCCACAATGTATGTTTGGTGGCCATGACCTGTCTTAATTTACATGGATCTCTGCATGTCAGCATCTATGCTTTGAGTCAATTATGTTCAAAGTATGGGAATTCCTACCTCAATGATGATATATTATTGTATTGTATTTCCTTGTTTGTTGGCAGGTTTTCGATCGACGTGTTCCTTGTTCCCTACACACACTCGACAAAGTATTTCAGCTATCACTCTGTTCTAACTTCATACTTTGGGGGGCTCTCTGTTACACATTAGTTTTTTCATCCCTATGACCGTTAATGATGTAAACCTATCTGTTTCCTTCAGAGGGGTCAGTGGTCTGAATTCTTGAAGAAAGAAGGGAGAAGAACTTTCCCTGAGAGAAGAAGTTGTATTTTCCTTTGTAAAAACCCTATCAAGGAGGATTTCCTCATGCTACTATATACACAGGGTGCAGAAATGCTCGATTTCCGTAGGTTGCACTATAGCTAGATTGTGGAGTTTCCGTAAGATGCATTAAATCTAGGGTGCGACAGCCTTCGTACGTGGGAAACACGAGCATTTTCTTGATGCTTCTAGAAGGAGACGATTCTATGGTGAGGTGGCCTCCAAACGGTTTGGATATTACTTGCTTTCATGATTTAGTGGGATCATCCTAACCTCCTCACCTTATCCTCTTCAGCTTATAAAAGGAGAGGAGCTCTCATGGAGAAAGTTAGTTGTTTTGGATTGAGATTGTTACCTTGGTTAGAGTGGATTTGAGCTTTGCTTTGTCAAGATAGATTGTGAGTAGCTATCAAATACACTGTTTCAGAATCCATTGGAGTCAGAAGTGTGAGGGAAGCAAGGAACTGTTGGAAGGAACCTGACAACATAAAGGCATCTGGTTGTATCTTTCTTCCACATTATATAATACAGTGACATGTTTCGTTCCCATGAAATCATTCTCATTTTATTACATGATTCATTGATCAGATGTATAAGCTTTCATTGAACATACTATTGTTTCTTTCACATTGGTTGGTTTGTGTTTCATTGCAGGATCAATAGCACGATAGCACCAGAGCGAAGCAGGGACAACAAACACATAAGGAAGCGATATTCAAGGGCATGTCTTTCATCTCTTATCTAATAGTAGATCCAATGATTAAGATTAGGGAAAGCGCCATGTCCTGTCTCATTTTGTTCTAGATCTAGGTGGATCTAGGGAGATTAGTTTATGTCCGCATTCACTGATTTATCCAATAACAGAGTTCAAATCGGGCAGAGATGAATTTTCAAATTTCCAGGTGGGAAATTAGAGGAGACCATCTGAAGATATCATAGACTTCCAGGAGGGAAAAAGTGAAATCCAAAACTTTCAGGTGGGAAACGAAGATAAAATGAGACTGTCTGAGAGTCTCAAGAACTTAGCTGGGAGTTCAAATTGGAAAGGGGTTCTGACAAAGGAGGATTATAGGAGCGTTCTGATCATTATGGGAATCATAATATTCTTTCCCACTAGCCAAGCAAAGGCTAGCATATGTGTTGCAAAGGAAACAAAAGGAAAACCAGTTGTGACTGTCATAGAGGAGGAGAAGGAGAAAACGTCGGAATATGCCCCAACAAAAAAAGAGGAGCATATAGTTAAGATGCTCACTCAGTGGGAGAAAGAGTTGGAGATGCTAGAGGATTGGTTGAACAATCCAGAACCAGAAAGAGGTTGCCAAGAGACAGTCTTCCAAATTGGAGCAGAATTCGAGCATGAGGAGCAGCTGGAGGGAGATGGAGATGTACCAACAACAAAAATGACAGAAGTCAATATGTTAGAGGATATGGTTAAGAAACATCTCAGTAAGGAGCCTTCAGAATTGGAGTCTGCAGAGAAGTGGAAAGTCAAGGCCACAAGTGATGGAGACAACATGGGAGATCAAGATGATCTTCCCTTAGATCAACATGAGGAGATGCAACAACAAGGAAGACTACTAAGGATCCAACTAATAGATAAACAAGGAAGACTACTAATGATCCAACTAATAGAGAAACTCGAGATGTTAAGAACCAAAGACTGAATACAAAAGCACCACAACAAATATACAATAACAATATGTAAAATATCATTTATTACTATCAAACCCTTGAGGTAGGGAAAAACCATACAATGGATCCTATTATGAAAGGGATCCTCTCATGTTCACTTGCCTCTTCGTGGGGGCATCATCCTATTGAGATACCTCTCCAAACACAATAATTTTATTCATATCCCATTACATTGCTTGAACCCCTTTACATAGT
>ML783496.1:542031-564073 GCA_009831015.1 Picea engelmannii | reverse complement strand
TCCACCTTACATTGAATGGCCTCCACTATTATCATTATGGGCCCTCTGTCCCCCCCCCACTACCTCTCTAGCTACCTTACATTCCATCCCCCTTATGAAAGTGTTGTCCTCAATGCTTGATGTACAACCATATATCAGGGTCCCATGGATAAATGTGGACCATAGTGATAAAGTAGACTAGAGAACTAGGGTCCCATTCAAAAATCAAAGCCACCATGATGAAGTAGGCCAAATTCCATTGTAAACCAGGGTCCCATGTCCAAGTGCTCATGTGAACTCCACACGGAAGATATTGGCACCCAATAACCAACTGAAAATGATGTTCCCAATACTGACACCTATCATGTGGATCCAAATAGGAATATCCATAGGTCAAAGATGAATCTGGAAGGAACAATACCATTGTAGAATATGCAGGCTAGACGCTGGTAATCATAACTAGCTCTCGATGTGGGACATTGATGTTCTCTATAGAAGGTTGAGTAGAGTCATCAAATAAAATATGGAAGTGGTTGTCATCCCCGAAATGACAACTATCCATATACCAATCATCACAATCGGCCTCAAAATCATACCAAGCATATATTTTTTGATTATATTCATCCTTGAGGTCCGCCATAAGAAATATCTTCTGCATGTTATCCAATAAATCTTGAATACTACAAAAACTATCATTGAGGTTGTTTGTGAGGCCATCTACAAAGTCATCCAATGTGTCAAACAATTGGGTTTTGAATGCTTCAATAATATGTAGAATTTCTTTGAGGGTTTGAGAAGAAATAACCATCTGAGCACCCTATGAAAATTTTTGAACTCTACAGTCTCGCTGCCGTCATGAAAAATGCCAAAAAATAAAACAATAAATTACGACAGAAAATCGTGTTTTTTTTTCTTCGGAAAAACCCTGATAAACTGTTGAATTTAAAATGATCATAACTTCACTTCCCAAACTCTATTTCGATTGATTTTGTTTTTGAAATTGGGTGAAATTGTGAGAGGAATTCAGATATTTAATTTGTTTGGGCAAATTCGGCCTCCAGCTACTACAGAAATAAAAAAAATCACACCGTCGTCCGTGGAAAAAACCTTGAAAAAATTGTAGATTTTAAAACTTCAATATCTTGACTTCTCAGACTCCGTTTCAGATGATTTGTTTTTTCAAATTGGGTGTTTTTCTGACAGGAAATCAGATATACAACCTGTTTATGCAAATTTTTCACAGAAATATACCAAAAAATTCTGGAATGTCGCTGCCCTCTTTTTTCTTCTCCGAAACAAAATCTGCAAAAATAAAAAATATTTGCCCACAATGTCTGCCAAGGAAAGTGCTCTGATACCAGTTGTTAAGAACCAAAGACTGAATACAAAAGAACCACAACATATATATAAGAACAATATGAAAAATCTCATTTATTACTATCAAACCCTTGAGGTAGGGCAACATCGTACAATGGATCCTATTATGGAAGGGATCCTCTCATGTTCACTTGCCTCTTCGAGGGGGCATTCTCCTATCGAGCTACCACTCCGAATACAATAATTCTCTTCATATCCCATTACATTTCTTGAACCCCTTTATATATTTCTACCATCACCTAAGAAAATTATAGAGGAGGAATCTTCTAGAAGTAGAACCTTCTAAGAAGTCCTCTTACATTTATTATATCTAACTACTATAGTGAGCCTTATTTAATAATATGGTGGACCTAGTCCACCTTACATTGAATGACCTCCACTATTATCATTATGGGCCCTTTGGGATCCCCCACTACCTCTCTAGCTACCTTACATAAGAGGTGACTGAGGAGATCAGAGAGTTGATGATGAAGTCAACAGAAGAAGATATCAACAGGAGGAGGTTGAACAAAGGAGGACCTGCAGTAGTAGAAGGGAAGCAGAGAAGCATCATATTAGAGGAGTAGGTGGAAAACTCCAAAGAGAAGTTTGGGATCCAGGGGGGTTTCAATAGTAGAGCAGAGGATCGCATGAGTGGGAGTTCATGATTTTTCCAGCAGTGGAGTATGATGCAGGAGAATCTTTTCCACCTTAGCATGCGCCAACAATACAACACATAAATGTGCATTCAAGAGGGGAGAGAGACGTCAACCCTCTCATTTTTCCCTTGAATTTTAAATTCAATGTAATTTAAAGAAATTAAATGTTGAAAGGCTTGAGCAGAGCTGATTCATGCCTTTGTATAGGCTGTAGTTGAAGTCAACTTTAATGACTAGTTGTAGGCTGATCTAGATGCGATTCAGACATGATTTTCATTTAATGTAATAAGACTCAGTAGATAGGAATTGTAATGGTGATTAGACACCACTAAGTGTAGTTGGAGGGAAATCTCGATGAGACCCTCTTGTATAAATCATTGTAGCGTATGCCCAACAGAGGCTGCTAAAAAAGTTGATAGAAAATCATTGTAATCCAAAGAGAGGAGAGGAGAGAGTCGAGACTTTGTTGTAGTTTGAGCTTACACATATTGTAATTGACATTCACATAAATACAAAGATAACAGTTTTTCCTGCATATGATTCTGTGTATGTTTCCCTGTGTTTTATGAATGTCATATGCGTGTTTATAAATGCATGTTGTATATGTATGTGATAGATTTTCATCTGCAGGGTAAAGATAGAATTCCCTATCTATGAGTTTGTTCAATTGTTCTAGGTTCTTTTGGGATAAGTGCAAGGAGTGCACGATAGAGTATTGAAAACTCTATGAGCCAGCGCAAGGAGTGAGCATCTGAATTTCAAATCAAATTCAGAGGAGAACATGCCAGGAGGGCACACCAGAATAGTCTACAAACTTAGGACGAGCCTCAAGGTTGTTGAACACCTTGGAAGAGAAACTGTACAGAGAAGGAACATAAGATATATTTGTTGAATACTCTGTAGATATCTTCCAGGTGGGCATTGAGAAGGTACAAGTGCGCACAAGGGAACTATGGTTCAAGTTCAGAGAGGAGAGTTTCAAGGAGAAGACACTACAGAGTTGTTGAACACTCTGTAAGCTCAACAAGGAGTGATTTGAGAAGATGTTTCCAAGAGGGCACAAATATCCCTTTGGGGAACAAAGGGACAGAGACCTCTGAGGTTTGAGTAGTTGAAGATCATATGAAATAGAGTTGATGAACACTCTGTAGGAGAGATCTGCAAGTGTGGATTGAGCGGATGCAGGAAATGCATCCTTGAACATGAAGAATTTTGGATTCAGGAGAAGACCTGTGTGAGGCATCCACGAGGCCAACACTTAGACAAAGTGTTGAAAGATGTCGTCTTAAGGCTCATTCGAGCACAAGGAGTGCACCGATATGTGAACTTACTCCAAGTTCAGAAGCCCAAGAGAAAGAGCACAAAGAGTGCCAAGAGGGCACTGGAAATATTCAAAAGAAGCAGAAGGGCCAAGACCCTTTGGAATTATGAGCAAGTTCACAAGATTAGAAGAGATAGTGAAAGGTGTGCATAGGAGAAGGAGCTTGGTTCAATTTATTGGAAGCTCAAGGAGGGATATCTTTCCCAGAAGTGAAGTCGAGAACCAAAGTAGTTGGGCTCGTAGGAGAATTCAAAGTCCACAGCCTTTGAACATTTTAAATTATTTCCAGTTCAGAGCGAAAAGTACAAGCTCAAGAGGGAGGAGCTACAAAAACCATTGGATCAACTACAAGAAGAGATATGGATCTTTGAATCCTACGTCCAGACATCAAAAGGAGCGCACAGAGGAGAAGACAATATCCCAGCCATTGGATTTGAGCATGGAGGAAAAGAAGTCGTTGGATCCAGGTAAGTGCACGATTTTTAATCTCTTTAAGTGCACAGGAGAGTGGAATCACCGAAGTCCCGAAGTGGATCAGGACCGTCCATCATCTAGAGGGACAAGTGGCGGAAGATCTAGAAGTCTGGAGGAATTGCACTGCAGGAGATTTCAAACAAGGTGGTCGTAGAATCACCGAAGTCCCAAAGTAGCAGAGCAGATCTTGACCGTTGATTGGGAAGAGCTATGTGGAAACAGATTGTTAACTTCGAAGAAGAGGCACTCTGGAGGATTTGAAGTATCGAGCTTCAAAATTCCTGAATCTCGAAGTTGCAGAAAAGATCTCAGTCGTTCGTCTGTCGGGGACATGTGGCGGGAGATCTTGCATTCCAGAGGAGTGAGTGCAAGTGGGTGAAGAACTCCCGAAGACCTAGGATCTAGAGGAGATATGATTCGTCTGTTGCAAAGTACGCATGTCAGCAAATCATGGAATTCAGAGCAGTAGTACTCTTAAATATCTAAGGTGTGGAGGTAGCAAAAACTCTCGAATTCATCAAGGAGTCGAACCAGATCTAAGCTGCCAAAGCCAAAGGGACATGTGTCGTCATATCTTGTACTCTGGAGCAGGAGCACTTCGGAGAAATTGGAGTGTGGAATAGTCAGGATTCTCGAAGCCTGAAGTCCTGAAGTCATCCTAGCCATCTCTTGGAAAAGGACGTGTGGTGGAATATCTGCCACTTCTAAGAAAATTCAGTATGGGAGGAAAGCAAGATGGGTGGAGCAAGAAGTATCGAAGGCCAGAGTTCATCTAAGTCGTTAGATAATGAGGGATAGGTGTTAGAGAATCCCTCACTTCGAAGGTTGTACACTGCGAATAAAAGTTGAATTGGGTGGAGTGAGAACTCCCGAATGTCGGAGCGTCAGAGTCCATCCAAGATTTTCGTTAGCAAAAGACAGGTGTCAATAGATCCTTCATTTCAAAGGATAACCACTTCAGAGAAAGTGGGATCACGTGGATTGAGAAATCCCGAAGGTCGAAGCATAGATTTCATCATGACCATCAGTTGGACCAGGACGTGTGTCGTCAGATCAGAGACTTCAGAGGTCTATCACTTCAGAGGATTTACACTCTGGGATAAAGAGGAGCAGGGGAGCGTTGACCGGTAGTCATCCGAAGTGGGAACAAGGGACAAATCTTGATTGTTGGTCAAGGTGAGCATGTGGCACTTGATCTGTAACTCTGGGTATGGAGCACTTTGAGGAAAAAAAAAATTGGAACGCTCAGAACTTCCAAAGCCCAAAGTTCCAAAGTGAATCCTAGTCATTGGCTATTGGAGAAGCACGAGCCATAGGTATTTTCTGTGTCATTTCGTCGGTCTGGAGTCCAGGGAAAAAGGAATCAGCTGTACTCAAAACAATTAAAGCCATAAGTCTCAAAGTGGGCTAGCTGGAGGTCATAGCCTGTGGTCATAAGGAAGTAGGGCCTATCATAGGAGCTAGCACTCACCACCTAAAGCTACCAGAAGCGCCAGAGAAAGGGCATGCGGGTGAATCGAACCGCGTGGGTAGAAAAGAGGGGGCCTGTGTGAATTACATTCAGGGTATAGCAGAGGCCTGAAGAACTGATTTAGTTCAGTTTATTGAAGATCCTTGACCGAGAGGTCATGCAACCCTGAGGAGAGAAGGGGGGATGCATCATGTAGTCTGAGTACTAGCCATGGTAGAAGTGGATCCCACTGATAGTGAAACTAAACCATTAAACAAAGGTGACATCTTTAATTGAATGGCACTCGTCATATGGATCGAGGGAAAAGGAGGTGTTGTACCGCCTCGTCCTATCACCGAAAGAGGAGTATGTGGTCTCCCACCCTCATGAATGTTATTATTATATCCCATAATACATCGTTGGATCCAAAATCCTTGAGTGTTTGCAACCTAAAAATTTTCTACTTGCACAAGAATTGGATCGTTAGGTTTTGTTAACAAAGGATTCCAAGGTCTAACGAAGCCTTCAACTTCGAGATCAAAAATTTGATTTACCTCTAGTGTAGAAGTGATTTATTCTAACGACATAGGCTTGAGAACCATCTCTCTAGAGTCATAAGACTCAAAATAATTGTCCTGGTCTAGCCTTCAACTCCGCGTAGGTGGTGGTGGCTCCACCCTTTCTAGAGGAAGGCCATGAACCCTTCAAGAATGACGAAGTAGTTGGTATTCCACTTTGAATCAATGATTGAAGGTAGCTTCCAACATACTCACAAAATCCAAACTACAAACATAGAACACCCAACTAAAAGCCTAAAAAGGGATAGAAAACAAATAAACTACCCTTCTGAATGATTCTGACCCAAGGAGATAAATCTTGATTGTCCAAAGAACCCACAAATCCAAACCAATGTCTAGGAGAAACAATTACCTTGATCTCGAACTGAAAACCCTTCCTAGATCAAGTGCCAAGGCCTTCTGATGAAACCCCCCAGGGGTACTGATAGTGTGATGTAGATTCTATCTTAGGTACCATGATATATTCCTTGCAGTCACCTTGTGTGTCAACCTAATGATACACCACTAAAGTCACCAACTAGTAGTCGGCCTCCGGGGGGTACAATCAATAGTCAGGATGAAGCATATGGGAAGGGTAACTAAGTTTGAAGCTATTCTATAGGGATATCTATAAAAGGGCCAATGTCACTTCAGAAAATATCAAACTAGGCTAGAATATTCCAGAGGACTATGGACAAAAGGGCCAGTGTCACTTTAGAAAATCTCAAACTAAGTACAAATATTAAAGAGGACTGATGCCGAGAGGGCCAGTATCACTTTAGGAAAAATCCAAACTGAGTCCAAAATTCACAGAGGATTGATGCCATATGAGTCAGTATCATTTTAGGAAAACTTCAACCAAGTTCAAAATCATCAAGGACCGATGCCATATGAGTTAGTGTCACTTCATCAAAGAACCCCCAAATGCATTCAATCTGCTATGCTTGGTCGAGTTTCAGAGTGGTTATCTCCTCTACTCCTCCTTGCATGACCTTGTGTTTAACTCCCGTGTGAGAGGAGGCTCTCGACTCGTCCTATACAACAATTGGATTTTCACTCCCCATCATAGAATCCTATGTTTCTTTTTGTGGCCTTGGAGAATTACCTCTCCAACCTGATTCGAGGCCCTAGCCTAAACTACTTAGTGGACCCTAAAAAGAAAAAGTCTAATTATTTTTATATTAAACGTTAATTTTAGTTCTCTTTTTACTCGGGGGAATGAGAATGAAACTCATGATGTTTGTATGACTCAAGAATAAAAATCTTTAAGAACATTGTGCTTAATAAACAAACTTGTCCTTCAAATGAAAAGGTGCGATACGCTTCTTTTACGAGCTTTTCGAATTGAAAAAAATATATTTTGTTTGTATGCAAGATCTAATATTACTTTGAAATGCAAGTCTAAAATGCTCTTTTCTTTTGAATGCTAATGCAAACTACATGTCACTCTAGGTGAGATGCAAAACGTAGTGTAAGGGCACTTTGCAAACAAGATTCTTTTCTTTTTTGTAAAAGGCTACTCTAAATTGAAATAAACAACTTTTCAAAGAAAGAAAAATGTACAAAAGACGTAAGTTCTAGCAATTGAGTTCTTTTCTTGAAAAACTTAAGAGGCAAGGGAACAAGAGAAGAAACAACCAACAACCAAGATATATTTTTTTGTTACTAAAAGGAAATAAAATCCCACTACACTACAACTTTGTATTTTCTTTTATGAACAAAGGAAAGAGGCAAAGAGGATGAAAGAAGACATCCTAGTTGGAACACAACAAAGAATTGGAAGTATA
Organism: Picea engelmannii; assembly: GCA_009831015.1. NCBI lineage: Eukaryota > Viridiplantae > Streptophyta > Pinopsida > Pinales > Pinaceae > Picea > Picea engelmannii. Next base: position 556,490 of record ML783496.1, on the reverse strand, counting down.
ATCCAACCACTCAAAGACTAACATTTAAACCCACCTAAAAACCTTATATACAACAAGATCAACCAAACAAAAAGAAATAACTTCTTAATCAAATTCTCAAGTTTACAGATACTTGATGTAACTTTCAAAAACAAAAGCAACCAGAGAAGGTTCAGGAAATGGTGAACATCCAACCAAAAACTTTCTAGACACCAAAAAATAGCCTTAAAAACACTTTTTCCATAAGTGTATGCGACTGTGTACACTGTAAATCGCGTATGTACACGACGGAAACTAAATTGAATCACGTATATATGCATTTCATACACAGGAAAAGCGCATACAGATAAGCAAAAACTCAAAAAAAGAGAATGAAAACAATAAGGAAGGTTCGAGAGGTTGTAAAAAACTTATGAGGTAGTAAATGCTCGACAATAATCCCAGAAAACAAGAAAAACAAGAAATCACAAGATCCCTTAAACCGACCCAAACTAGGAGAAAAATATCCCCAATGTGGTCATCAATTTGTTATGGGGTTTTCAACCCTATGACCTTGGGTCTAAGTCACAACACACCATAACCATATCCAAAAGACTAAACCTAACCCCCAACATACAAATTTATAAAGAAATGACAATTTGGAAGAGAGAAAGAAGGATCTTGTACCTTGTATCCAAACGTCTGATGTGATCCTCACTCTTGACCTCCGACTTGCTCCAGATATTTACCTCTACTAACCCGCAAAAGAGACCAAGTAGATGCTACAACATGGTAGTTATCAAATCAAGATATCAATGCAATATATGATTTTAGACATGTAGAACAAAATCAACATGAACAAACCAATTAAACACAACTTTACATAAAATGGAAGGAAATAAAACTCTTTTATTAATCAACATAAGATAGGTGAGTTACAACCTAATCCTAGCCAATGAAACTGCCTCGAAACCAACTACTTGAGATCCTCCACTCAACCCCTTTAATAATCAAATCAACAAAGGATTACTTCCTCACATGATCCATAAGGGATAGGAACACACCAAACGATCATATAGGAGAGAGGAAGGGATACTGGAAAATAATTTTCTAGATTAAAGGATGCTACTCATAGATTCAGGGAATAGGGAAGCTTGCAAATGGACAACATTTTCTTGCAACAAGGCTGTGTCTCCTCATCCACACCCCCATAAGGGATTATATACCATTCTAAAGAGGTTAATATGGTAAATTCTGTTGTATATGGGAAAATGGAGGTTTGGGACCAGGGAATCCCATAAACCATGCCCCAAAAATGTGGAATATTTTTTTATTTTTTCACAAAATTAGGGGTGTACGTGATTTGCACACCAGAAAATAGTGTATGTACACGAGTTGTAGTTGGGTGAATATCATAAATCAACAAAAGTAGAGTTTTTAAAATGATTTTGATGAAGGAGATTAGGATTTAGATTTGCAAGTTGAGGAATGGACAAGGCCATTTCACAAATGTAGTACAGAGTGGAAATTTGTGCTATAACACTCATGGTGCCCCATGAATATTTGAATCTCATGGATGTTTCATGTATTCATATAGTCTAGTTTTTCACAAAAAACTAAGAAAAGGACCAAAGGAAGTGGCCAAGCTTCCTATAAACACCAATGATATCGCTACATGTGGCATTGTCATGGTGATAGATGGGCAGAGTTTCTTCATGGAAAAATCGAGACCAAAGAGAAATCACATTACTACACCCAATATCAAAACTCTAGTCTATTGCAATGTTGATTTGGATTGGATGATCATACAATTTTTCATCTATATTGGTACTTCCTTAGTGGAAAAATTGGAGAAATTGGCTAGTAGGGCCCTTTTAGTGGCAGGTCTTAGTTTGGTAAATTGGGGTCTAGATTTAAACTAATCTACATAAGTATGGTGTAAGAATCATGTTTGGTTCCCACATAAGTAGATCATAATCTTCACAATTCATATATTTATTATGATATAAAAAATAAGTCACATTTTATAATGATATAAAAAATTCCATTTACGATGTGGAATATTACATAGATAAAATGGATCAGGGTGAATTCAAAAAAGAAAAATAAATAAACTAAATGCAATTGGAGCCACCATCATAATGGCTAAGAAAAAAATGGATTAGAAATACACTAATATATTTAGCATTGGCTATCATACCCTTAATATAGTGAAAGTACCCATTAYGACAATACCAAAAATCATACTACTTATATTCATACATGACTTATACGACTGTCTAATCAAACTACTATTTAGCAAAGACATAGTGAAATCTATCGAGTGACATATTTACTCTTTATTAATTAAGATATATGTTTTTTTCCATTAAGAGTTACTGTAATAGTTTAACATAGTGTATATATGTAAGTTTTAGTATTAGGAGAACCTAATTAAAGTTTAAATCTCTTTATATAAAGTATATTAAATTTTTTTGTCATAAAAAATTATAAAGTATTGTTGATGCGATCTATGTGACCTTGATCAAAAACAAGGATTACCCCCAGTGAGAAGTCCCAATTAGACCTCACACCATTTGGAATAGGGAACCCATGCAAATTCTATCCCGACATCCATTTGTTGGTTTGGGGTTTATCGGTTGTGGCCCAGTCCACTGGTGATGGTTTCTAAACTAAGGAGTGAGATGAAACTAATATGAGATGAAAATGCATGTGTTTGGATGAAACTAAGGTAATCAGAAAGTAAACACAAAACCTTACATGCTTCTATCAATGTCCTGGGAAATAGTTCACACATAGCGAAGACAAGAATATGAGTAAATAAATACAAACCCAGAATAGTCTAGCATTTGAACAATAATTTACAGTCCTATGTTCACATATTTAGACAAATATTCCTTGAAGAACAGAAATAAGAATGCAACAAGAACACATAATAATAGTCTATAATGTGAAATACATTCTTAAAAAACCCTAATGTTGAGCAAAATGTAACAGAATAGTCCACAACATGTGCAACACAAGAACGAGAGTTCTCTCGAAAACAGCTTGGCCGAACATACATCTTCTCATTAGTACATGAAATCTCCAAGAGCCAAAAGCCTTATAAAATGGGTTCTCTTTGGTTTATAAAGTTGAGTTTGGTAATTGTTCCTTAGGGCTTCTTGAATTCCCAAGAATTAGTTACAAACTCTTAACCTTCCACATTCTACTTCTTTTTAATTCATGAAAAATCAAAGATGAAATGTACAAATTCAAATTTCATCTTATGTTTCCCCTTTATATTTATCTCATCCTCCACTTTTATCTTTTTATCTTCTCGTTTGGTGGCAGCTTCAGATTATTTATTTCTCTATTTGGCCTCTATTGTGTCTGTTGTTGCTTTATCCTTTGTTGTAGATCACATTTGCAGGGATATTGTTGTGTACTAGCGAATCTACTGATGCTTTACACATTTTTCTTTAACGTTTTGTATTGATGCTTCAACACAACGGGTTAAAAATTCCATTTCACAAACGATTTATCGGAGTAAAAACCACATTTCACGCTCAACTTTCATGTTCAAAAACATGTCGGGACCAAAATTCCATTTTTTGGTCGATGTATTGGGCTTGAAATCCAATCTTATGGCCGATGTGGTGGTCTTGGGATCTTATTTCACAGCTGGTGTGGTGGGCTTGAAATATTATCTCACGACCAGTGTGACCAATTTGGAATCCTATTTCACAACCAATGTGTTGTGAGGTAGTGAAAAATGTTTTAAAGTGTATATATAATAGTAAAGGGGTGTTACAAATGGACCATCGGTTGTAGCCCCCTACTAGTACATTTGGTGCAATTTTCGACGCCCTTTCGACAGAATTTCATATTCCTTCCAATGAACCCAATTCCAACTATTAGTCGAACCCCTTTCATCATACTCTTGATGACACTATTAGTATGTCGGACATTTGACGTAACGAAATTCCACGTGGAAGTTGTGAAGATATTTTAACAAACAAGTGTTCGTCGCACATAATCATCGCAATGAAGACAATCATTGAACTGTCGGGTATATTATGCATTGTTCTTCCACATGGAATTTTCCAAGAGAGCTTCATCAACCAAGTCATCGTCATTTTACCGATGACTTCGATCATTACATCAGCATAGGCATGCGTAAGTACCATCAAAAGAGAAATGTGGATGCCATCAAAATTGAAACTTTATAGTCGACGACCTATGTTGACATGGCGATGCTCTAGAGGTCCCATTCTGTCAGTGATCCAAATATATGGAGCGATAGATTTGTCAAATCGATGACACCATCTATTTCAACTTTCGTCGGACTATCGACGCATGAGAGCTCCAAGTCCTATCGGAAATGGGATGGGCAGGTGTAAACCATCCGTCGGAATATTGATGTGCATTCAACTAAGAACGTGGGAGTCGGAGGTCCAATGCATGTATAATAAAGTGAAAAATAAATAAAATTGCATTGTACATAGGGAGTAGATATATGTGTTAGATTAAGAAGTCGAAGAGGTTGATCCAGATGTAGATGATAATGTTCTCGATATATGATGATATAAACGAATAGGATTAGGGTTTATATTGTTGCATAAAAAACTAATTCAAGCTTGTTAGATCCTCCACATCTAAAAATGCAGAGTCACACTTAAGAAATACATGTTTTTCTTTTAAACTGTAATTTATGCCCCTATGTAGAAATGCACACTAGACTTCACTAAAATGCACACCAAGCTTCACAAAAAGCCTTAACACACCTGCAATTTGAATGATTCAAGATTCTTAGGGTGTCTTAGATAATTTTGCACCTGTCTACATATTTATAATTTCATTTGCAAACATGAAAGTAGTTGTTTTGTAAAAGAGTCAAATTCTACCTTGTAAATTGAGAGACCAAAAAAGTAGAAAGTGACCTAATGGAAATGCATGCCCATGTTTCTGTATAGCTCCAAATTTAGTTATCTAAGTTTTGGGGTGAATTTAATATCATTTTAAATCTGTATGTATGATACAAAGTGCATTTTAAGACGACTAAGGACTTCTTCCTTGAACCAAGATTCAAGCCTTTTTGTAAAATGGAGGGTAAAACCGTCTTACTATAAAATGCATGCTAAGACTCATGTGACCTCCAAATTGAGTGGTTCAAATTATGAAGTTTTGATTTTATTATTTTACATATATTCATACTTTAGTTGTGCATTTTCAAACTAAAATCCCTCTATTATGCATAAAGGCTAAAAATTGTCTTGTAAATGCAAAAAAATGCATAAAGGGGAAAATGCAAAAAAATGCATGAAAATAGGGCATGAAGAGAAATGCATTCCCTAGAAAGAAAAATCCATGTATGGTGTTGTCAATTTATAAGTTACAATATACATGACTCTGGATTTGTTGTAAACCCTAAAGAATGCATACTAGGGTGATTTATTCCCATAATTTAGTAAAGGGTTAAAATATACATGAATCTTTGGCAACTATGCACACACACTAACTAAAATGGAAAAATGAGTACTAACTACCTATGTCCATGAGATCGATGAGGTAGGAACTTGTACAACCAAATCACACATAAGCTATTGTTAGTTACATTTCCATTGCAAATACCTGCAGGAATCATCAGAGAATAAAATTTTATATGACTCATTGACAGAATAATAATTAAAAAACCTTGTAAATCTAGAAACCAAATACAATAGAAAGTGCCCTAATGGAAAAACACACTCATGCTTCTATATACCTCCAAATTTACTGATCTAAGTTTCAGGATGAAGTTCATATCATTTTAAATATATCTATATCATCCATAATACATTTTCAAATGAAAAGGGACTTCTACCAGGAACTGAAATTCAAGACTTTATGTAAAATGGAGGGTAAAACTGTGTTACTTTAAAATGCACGCCTATGACTCATATGACCTCCAAATCAAGTGATTAAATTTGTGGAGTTTGTATTTTATCATTTTACATGTATTCATACCTTGTGCATTTTCAAACCAAACACTCTCTACTCTGCATAAAGGTTGAAAATTGCCTTGTAAATGCAAAAAACGTGCATAAAGGGAAAATGCTTAAAAATGCATGAAACCAGGGCACTTTTGACATTTGCAAGACCAGGTCTTAACACACCTGCAATTTGAGTGATTCAAGTTTCTAAGTGTGCCTTAGATAATTTTACACCTATCTACATATTTATTTTTGTATTTGCGAACATAAAAGTGGCTATTGTGTAAAAGAGGAAAAATCTACCATGTAAATTGAGAGACCAAAATAGTAGAAAGCGACCTAGTGGAAATGCACACCCATGCTTTAATGTAGCACAAAATTTAGTGATATAATTTTTGGGTTGAAGTTAAAAACATTTTGAATCTATCTATATCATCCAAAGTGCATTTTCAAATGAAAAAAATACTTCTACTCGGAACCCATATTATAGACCTTTTGTAAAATGGAGGGTAAAACTAGATTACTATAAAATCCATGCTTAGAACTCATATGACCTCCAAATTGAGTGATAAAAGTTGTGGAGTTTGTATTTTATAATTTTACATATATTCATACATTTATTTGTGCACTTTCAAACCAAAAACCCTCTACTATGCATAAAAGTTAAAAACTAATTTGTAAATGCAAAAAATGCATAAAGAAAAAAATGCTTAAAAATGCATGAAACCAGGGCATGATGAAAATGCACGCCCAAGGATTAATACACGTCCAATTTCAATGATTCAAGTTTATGAGGGTGTCTTAGATCATTTTACACCTGTCTATATATTTATTTTTGTGTTTTCAAACATAAAAGTGGATGCTGTGTAAAAGAGGCAAAATCTAACTTGTAAATTGGTACACCAAAACAGTAAAAAGTGCCTTAATGGAAATGCATGTCCATGTTTCTATTTAGCTCAAAATTTAGTGATATAATTTTTTTTAGAATTTAATAAGATTCTAAATCTATATATGTCATCTAGAATGCATTCTAAAATGACTAAGGACTTCTACCATAAACCGAGATTCAAGACTTTTTGTAAATTGGAGGGTAAAACTGTCTTATTGTAAAATGCACACCAAGAACCATATGACCTCCAAATTGAGTGGTTCAAATTGTGGAGTTTTTATCTTATCATTTTACATTTATTCATACTTTGTTTGTGCATTTTGAAACCTAAAACCCTATGTTGTGCACAAAGGCTAAAAGTTGCCTTGTAAGTGCAAACAAATGCATAAATATGCATAAAAATGCATGAAAACAGAGCATGCTGAAAAAAATGCATGCCCTAGGAATAAAAACCCTTGTATGATGTTGGTAATTTGTAAGTTACAAGTTATAGGAATGTGACTTTGTTGTAAACCTTAAATATTGTATACTAGGGTGACTTGTGCCCATAATTTGGTAAAGGGTTGAAATATACATGAATCTTTGGCAATTGTGTAGACACACTAACTAAAATGGGAAAATGAGTACAAACTACCTACGTCCATGAGCTCAATGAGGCATGAGATTGTACAATCACGTCACACATAGGTTAATTTTTAGTTGCATTTCCATTGCAAAGACCTGCATAAATGATTAGAGAATTAAAGGTTATATGTCTGAATAATAATTAAATAAATAAACATGCATAACAACATGTATGAGACTCTCGAAAGAATAAAGTGAAATAACTGAATGATCTTCTCTTGGTTTCGAGAATAATCTGTTCTCTACTAAACAGGGCCAACCACGTGAAGGTGGAATCTCATCCCCCCCATTCACATCACTCTCGATTCCCTATACTCAATTTATCTACTGGAAAATAATTCAATGTGGCAAAGTTCATTCATGCATAGAAAGTAGAAAACAAATTTAAAGTTAAATGAAATAAATAATGTGTGTGCTACTATATGGTTTTGTACATACAAAACATATAGCATACATCCATATGAAGGTAGCAATAAATAGTATATATTAATACATTTTATCATTAAAATATGTTTTCATTATACATGTTTCTCATAATATATTTTATCATCTATTCATACCTTTAGTTGTGCATTTTCAATCCAAAAACTCTCTACTATGCATAAAGGTTAAAAACTCCTTTGTAAATGCAAAAAAATGCATAAAGGGAAAAATGCTTAAAAATGCATGAATCTAGGGCATGATGAAAATGCACGCCCAGGTCTTAGCACACCTGCAATTTTAGTGATTCAAGTTTCTAATGGTGTCTTAGATAATTTTACACATGTCTACATATTTAGTTTTGTGTTTACAAACATAAAAGTGGTTGTTGTGTAAAAGAGACAAAATCTACCTTGTAAACTGGGACACCAAAACGGTAAAAAGTGTTGTAATGGAAATGCATGCCCATGTTTCTATTTAGCTCAAAATTTAGTGATCTATGCTTTGTTGAGAATATAATAAGATTCTAAATCTATATATGTCATCCGGAGTGCATTTTAAAATGACTAAGGACTTCTACCTCTAACCGAGATTCAAGACCTTTTGTAAAATGGAGAGTAAAACTGTCTTACTGTAAAATGCATGCCTAAGACTCACATAACCTCCAAATTGAGTGGTTCAAATTGGGGAGTTTTGATTTTATCATTTTACATCTATTCATACTTTAGTTGTACATTTTGAAACCTAAAACCCTCAACTGTGCATAAAGGCTAAAAGATGCATTGTAAGTGCAAAAATATGCATAAACTTAAAAATGCATGAAAACAGGGCATGTTGAAAAAGTCATGCCCTAGAAATAAAAAAACCCCATGTATGGTATTTGTAATTTACAAGTTACAAGTTATAGTACTATGTCTTTTTTCTAAACCATAAAGACTATATACTAGGGTGATTTGTGCCCAAAACTTGGTAAAGGGTCGAAATATACATGAATCTTTGGCAACTGTACAGACACACTAATTAAAATAGAAAAATGAGTACTAAATATCTATGTCCATGAGCTCAATGAGGCATGAGATTTTACAACCACATCACACATAGTCTAGTTGTTAGTTGCATTTCCATTGTGAAGACCTGCAAAAATCACTAGAGAATAAAAGGTTATATGACTGAATAATAATTAAATAAATAAACAAACATATCAACATGTACGAGACTCTCGAAAGACTAAAGTGGAATACATGAATGATATTCTCTTGGTTTAGAGAACAATTTATTCTCTATTGAATAGGGCCAACCACATGAAGGTGGAAGATCATTTGGCCCTTCCTCGCCCTTCCCCCCACCCTTCACATCACTCTCAATTCCCCATACCCAACCTATTTACTGGAAAATAATTCAAAGTGGCATAGTATGATTCATGCATAGAAAGTAGAATTTTTTTTTTAAAGGTAAATGAAAGAAAGAAAGTGTGTGTAGCTATGTGCTTTTGTACATACAAAACATAGAACATACATCCATAAGAAGGTAGCAACAAATAATATATATTAATATATATTATCATCAAAATTTGATTCCATTATACATGTTTATCATAATATATACAATCACTTCTTTTTTTGTTTTTTAGTTTTTGGAAATCTGTTGATTGGCTCATCCATGTCTAGATCCACTTAAGTTGTTGGGCCATGTCTTGGTGTTGAGTCAATATGCATTCTCTGACGCGTTGTACATCTATTCAGGTACTCTCTACGACGTGTAGGTTGTTGCCAAGGGACCTCGACTATAATAAAAAAAGGGTCAAATTGATATGGTTAGTTATTAATCATAGAAGTAGTTCAATAATTCAAATATGTAAGAAAAAATTATAAGTAGACCATTTGCAAGTAAATATTAATAATTGTATTAATCCATACTTATGATTTAATAGCCATAATACTATCATGGTTGGGTTGCACACCACCATCATTGGGATACACTCCATCATCATGGTCATGCTACATGCCACCATCATCGGGTTTCACTTCACTATCATGGTCGGGCTGCACACCACCATCATTGGGCTACACTACACCTTCATGGCTAAGGTGCACACCACCATCATCAGGTTGCACTCCACCGTCATGGCCATGATGCACACCACCATCATCGAACTGCACTCCACCATCGTGGGGATGGTGTACTCTACTGACCTCATTATTTTTGTTGCTCTCTTGCTTAAAAAAAAATATGCATTCATTTATGGGTGAAATCAACTGTGAATATATTTTACAAGTAATCAATAATTAAAGTCCATTGATTTTACTTACAATGTCATTCAAAGAGGAATATTGTGTTTTCCCCATTCTTTGTCAATGTTCAACCATGACTTGAAATCCACAGTTAAAACTGAGTCCGAGGTCTTCTTCTGTGGTTGGAGTTTTGAATTGAGCCCCGTACATTGCACAAGATCTCAAATTTGGCCTATTGGATGTAATTAAATAAAATTTAGATGATGATAGGAATGATATGGTTTGATTATTTGGCACTTACAATTCATGATTTTAGTTTCACGTAACTACTTTGACCAAGTTTTTTTTTTCCCGTGTATTTCTAGTCTTGCCTTGGTTGATTTTGACGTGTCTGGGAGCCTAGAAAAAGTTTCCAATAGGTTGTATATCACAATTTGTATATAGAACAAATGAAAATTCAGCATATTAAATTCAAAATATGATATACCTTCCTAGTTCAGGTGGTGTCTTTCCTTATTTTCTCATTGTCTTCTCCTTTGCATCCTTCAATAGATTCTTCCACTCAATCTTAAAAATCATTGGAGGATGCCCATACCTAGGGTTTGTTTGGAAATGAACCCTGTATTGGTCACTTATATATTTGATATATGTATCGGCCAATGAGATAAATCCAATTTTGTTGAAGGAATCACCAAATAGGCTGACCAAGTGGTCAATAAGATCCTTTTTCAAATTGGGATTCTAAGCATTCCACCATGTGTGTATGGGGGGACCAAAAATATCTAAGGACTTGTCATTTATATGCTTAAAAAAGATGTTGTTTCCTGCGGAAGAAAATGATCATTAATTTAAAATAATCGTAGAGATGTATGTTTCAATTACATAATAGGAAATAATTAAGACATTCATAAATACCTAGGATTTTTTGTATCTTGATCCAAACAATATTCTCATCCACCAAAAAGGTAACTGGCAGTGTTCCCTTGTTGGCAACACATGACGATATAGGAAATCAATTTGTAGATTCACGAATTTCCTCATCTCCACCATTAAGTGCTTTGTATGGAATGCACTACACCGAGGGTGTGTCATGGGCCCCATATTAGTCATCTCAGTCACGGGGCTGTCAACCACAGGTGGAGAGACAAAGAGCCTCGTGGATATGTGGGTCATGGTAGGACCTTGTGGTGTTTGAGCATCGCTGCTACCAACACCATCCTCAAGAGCAAGCTGCTAAAGTTTTCTGAATAAATCCTATAAAAAGAAAACATATTTTATTCAGATCATATAAAAGTAGAAGAAAAAAATTCATAAATGAACATAGGTGATAAATAACCTTTTTAAAATATGGTGCTTACCACTGATCGTTTTATTTCCTCGATCAAAAATATGCATATTTCTGTGTTCTCCTCTGTTTGTTCACACGTACACAATTCACTAAGTTCAATGTTTTTTTTTTCTCATGGTCCTTTTAATTGTCTCAATCGGGTTCAATTCAAACATATTTTCATTGTTTCCCACATTATCTAGTACATCAGGTGTCCACAACTACTCATATCAACAAAAAAACAAGTTAATTCAATTATAAAAGAAATAATAAAATTCACTTTAAATGGATATGGATATTGTTAGTCGTTTACTTGGTCTAAGGTTGGTGCCTTTACACGATCATCTTAACACAATATAGGAAGCATGACATATTAAAATGTTACCTTATAATATGAGAAGCATGAGATATTAAATTGAATGTTAAAGATAAAAAATAAGAATCCTTAGATAGAGGTTGGTTGAAGTTATGGTGTCAACATCCATCTTATACAATGGATTAACATCCATTTTAATTCATCTTCCTATGAACACCATTCATATGTGCATATTTTTCTAAATACATAACTCCATTGTAAATGCAAAACAAAACATAAAGGGAAAAATGCTTAAAAATGCATCGAATCGAGGCATGATGAAAAATGCACTCCTAGGTCTTAACACACTTGCAATTTGAGTGATTCAAGTTTCTGAGGGTGTTTTAGATTATTTTACACTTGTATACATATTTAGTGTTGCATTTTCAAACATAAAAGTGGTTGTTGTGTAAAAGAGACAAAATCTACCTTGTAAATTGAGAGACCAAATCAGTAGAAAGTGCCCTAATGGAAATGCACACCCATGCTTCTATATAGCTCCAAGTTTAGCGATCTAGGTTTTGGGGTGAATTTAATAACATTATGAATCTATATATATCATCCTGAGTGAATTTTGAAATGAAAAAGGACTTCTAACTATAACCCAAATTCAATACCTTTTGTAAAATGGAGCCTGGAGGGTAAAACTAGATTACTATAAAATGCACACCTGGAAATCATATGACCTCCAAATTGATTGATAAAATTTGTGGAGTTTGTAATTTATCATTTCACATATATTCATACTTTAGTTGTGTATTTTGAAACCAAAAACCCTCTATTGTGCATAAAGGTTAAAAACTGCTTTGTAAATGCACAAAAATGCATAAAGGGAAAAATGCTTAAAAATGCATGAAACCAGGTCATGATGAAAATACACGCCTAGGTGTTAACACACCTACAATTCCCATATGTATTAGATATCTGGAATTTAAAGGGGATGGATGGATGGATTTGAAAGAAAAATACAAGAAAACATACAAGGTATGAACCTATTATAGCTTCATAAAATAGGTAGGACAATTTCATGCTTAATAAATATAACAATATCATAATATTTTTTCATTCATTCAGTCATATCAAACATACAAGAGAAATAAATTGGTCATTTATTATGAAATCAATTCCAATCACATGAAAAACACCATACATTCACAATGAATATAATGTCAATTCATGCATATGACTTTACATGGATAATACAACGGAGTACAATACAAAAATATACATTGATACGACCATGGTGAATGAATATCTACAAAACCTATGTCCTCTTCTCAAAATATATCTCTTCCTATATGAGATTTGTTGATCTGGAAAACTTAAGAACATGTCACACTTTGATTCCCAAAATGGTTGACCCATCATTAATGCACCTTGTTTCTCTTCTGTAGACACAATTGTACACAAAACAACTTCTTGAAATGTATTATTGCTTATTTAATATGGAATTTTTTTTTACCTTGGTAAAAATTAATGTAAATGAAAAATTACTCAGTAAAATATTCCCTTAGGGAGTTGGGTGGGTGCCACTCCATTCACCTTGTCTTCCCAATGATAATTTAGCAAATTGACACATTATTTTCCAATATTTTCCCATCAGATACTTATGATAATTCAAGTTTTTTTACTGCATCATCCAAATTACTGTATTTCTCATAAAATGGGGGAGTTAATTTCCTGAAAGTCATTTTCAGATTGTGCAACAACTCAAAATCCACCAATTCTACCAACAATTCTACTACATCTTGCCCCTTCAAAGTTCCATCAAGCTTTTCAAACTTGTTGTCATTGTTCCTCATGTCTTCTAATAGATTTTGGTAATTGTTCATTGGATATAAATCCCCATTTTCAATCTAGAAAGATGGTAATCCATGCTTTATGACATCACTAAAAATATTCTTAAAAGTAGAGATTTCCCTCATAAGCTCATGGCACTTAGTTTCTACATTTTGCAGTAATATCCTTTTTGTAATGACTCTTTTAGCATCCATTACAATGTTAGTTATTTCATTGAATTGCAAATCCCTCAACTCCTCTTTAGTTATGTTGTTCAAGAACTTGATTATATCAACTGCCAAATCAGGTTTATTCTCCAACTCATTTGTTGTTCCTTTTATGTATTTCAAGACTACATTGATTAAATCAAGTTCATCTTGCACCAGGGTAAGATAAGACCAATTCTTAAAAATTGTATTAGCTATATCGTCCCAAATGACATGCTTATCTTCTTTCATGGTTGATCTCCCTATTGTTGAGGAAAATGTATGGAGTACCTCACTCAATCATTTTCAGATCTTGCCTGGCTAAGAAAAGATAGTTGGGAATGTCACTCGAGGTTTATAACCTCAAAACATTCACCCAATCCACAAGTATTAATTACAAAGGATCAAGGCTTATTTTATGATTGGTATATGTTGCAATATAAAAATAAAATTTAAACAAAGCTACATGAATGTATACAGATTTTACAATAAAGTAAACATGGAGAAAAAAACAAAAGGAAGAACCAAGTCATGAAAACACATGTATGAGACAAAAGAATAATCTAATTTTATTTCATTATGAGATACAAAAGTGTATTTCTCTTTTACAAACCCTTGCGAGGGTATGGACTAAAGTCAAATTTAGAAGTCTCCGATGGAAACCATACAAAAATATCCTGACAGTGAAATAAAACCGAAACTAATGATTTGGATCA
>ML783496.1:468772-516435 GCA_009831015.1 Picea engelmannii | reverse complement strand
TGGTCCATGATATCAACACTAATACATTTCAAATCACTGGAGGGTTCCACGAAGTGGCCAGAGAAGGGATCCCTATGTATAACACAATTCAAAATTGAAACTTCAAATAACAATGCTTCCAAAATTCCTTTTCATTCTGGTTTGCAAAACTCATTCAATGCATATATAATTCATCCGCGGAAGTATTCTTTTCATATAAAATAGAAAACACAGTAGGTTGTATCCCTTAAACAATGGTTTTGCAAAGCTGTCATCACCCCAATATTTCTAGAGAACGAATTGTATTACCAGACAATGAGTGGGATTAACATTCTTTCCATCTTCGCACAACAAATAATCAACAAGACCCATAACTAAAAATGAGCACGAATAATGCCTTTATTAAATTATGGGTTGGCCACTTCCACACTATTTTCCAAATACAAGGTTTGATATACAATCATCAACAGTGATTCAATACAGGGAGACGAGTCGACCAAGTTCGATAGTTTAGCCAAAAGGAACACGAAAATATTAACACCACCATATAATTCCACATTTATAATTACAGAGTTGATACAAGGGCGTGGGCACGATATCCACGAGAGACACACAATTAAATGACAGGAAGAGTTTCCAAATAATCCATAGGTCGCGAACAGTGATAGTGTTTCTATCAGACAGAGATGAATCACCAAAATAAAACCAGAGGCAAGGCAGGCCCTAGAACTTCCAAAAAAACATCCCTTTCCACAGGTAAATCACAAACAATTTCATACAGTAAGAAACACCCCAATTTTTTATGTGAATATTTCGAATACAAATTCCACAGAGACCAAACTTCACTAATAATCCATACAGAGTCAAAAAAATTCCACATATCTTAATTTTGGAAATGCACAAGCAACGAGCAAACTCAAGAGCCAATTGTTGACTTAATCAAAGAGACGGGCGAAATATTCATGGATGGAGTAGAAAGAAACCCCATACCTGTGTAAAAGTTGCCAAGGAGAGTCGACCAAGCCTGTATACCTCTTCCACGGCCGAAAAAAGCAGAGCAACAACAACCAACAAGAGAAAATGTGAAATGGCTAGGGTGGTGGGCTTGAGGTAGGTTAGAGCGACATGCATTTATTGCACGTCGTATCTACACTTACACATTCATCCATAGCTAGTACGAGCAAGATAAACATACAATGCACAACCCACTAAAAATTGATTGCAATTTTGATACACCACCATTTTCCTAAGTTTCAAACTTAACAAATGCACCAACCTTTGTCAAGAAATCTAATGTGCATATATCCAAAACTTGCTAGGGATACCATGTTCGACCTTTAAACTTCCAATTCTTAACAAATGTGGGCATTCCTTGTAGCATGGAATCAAGGTAATCACCACACCATATATTACATACAACTTGAAGCATGGAGTTTAGATCTTTTATCAAACTAGATGCAACATAATAACACTTGTGAGGTTATATAAAGACAACACAATTTCTCTTTTGATCATATCGCCCATAACATCATTTGAACAATTATTTCGACAGTGAATTAAAAGAAAATAAATTGTAGAACTCATCTCACAACTAAGTCGTAATCACATAAAACATAAATGTCGTCTCTTCATCATAGTCACAGAAGTCACACAAGGGGTCCCACCTATTAGTATATTATTAAATATAATTAAATAATAAGGTGTTGCAACCATTTGAAAGTAGGTACCCTATGTTGCGCTTTTGGTTGTCAAAAAACTCGCGATTCCATAGGGAAATTTGTTTCCAACAGATTAAGAACTCAGAATGTTCGGTTTCGTAGATCGGTGAACATAGATCAAAGAGTTATTGACCAAAATGATTATGCAACAGGGGGAAAAAGATGGTTTAAGGGAAATAATGAGACATGATTTGGGGAATAACTCATGAAAAGTGGTACGTATGAGGGGGTTTGGTATTGTATGCATAGCATTTGATCATTCATAGTAAAAAGTGTTTCTTCATGTTAAGGAGAAATTTTTTGATATTCTCTTTTGAATGTCAGGATGGAGGGAAGAAAGGGATAACAAAAAATAGGGAAGAAGACCAAATCATCTATGTAACAACACTACTGAAATCAAAAAGCATTTTCAACAATGTCTAAAAGGAGGACATCATGACAACTGTGTAAACTTTATTGTTATTGATCAACAATACTTACAGAATGGCATTGTTGTGGCAAAACTGATCCAAAATGATTTATGATAGACATAAAATGAAACAACAGAAAATTAAAATTCAATTGAACAAAGAAAAATAAAATAGTGAAACATAAAGCTATATACATCGTTGATTTCCACATGGCGTTTATCAATCAAGATGGTTCCACATAATGTTTCAATTGGGAACCATTGGTACTATAAGAAAACAATCTCTCTTCCAAATCCTTTAAAAGGTAAGAGTTTGCGCCTAGGACAAAAGCGATTTTGAAAGGACCTAGTCATAATTTCTGAAACTTTGAATGTCTTCCTCTGTCAGCATGGGCTAAGTCCCAAAGTAAGACTTTCTCAATTACCTTAAATTTGACAGCTTTTGCGCGTTTGTTAAAATATTTCTTTACATTTTGTTGTCTTCTCTTTATGTTTTCCAAGGAAAACATTCTTTGTTCTTTTAAGGCTAATAGTGCATTTATCCTTCAAGGGACATTGGAAGAATTTAATTCTTCAATCTATAGCATCAGTCGTAGAGAAGAAAGTTCCAACTCAATAGGCATAATGGCTTCTTGACCATAAAAAATCTGAAAGGGGGTGCAACCTGTGCTTACGTTGGTGGTAGTGCGATCTGCCCAAAGGGCGTAAGTGACAAGGGTGTGCCATTGACGAGGATTATCTTTGATGGGCCTCTTTATGATCCTAACCAGATTTTTGTTAGTAGACTCAGCTTGCCCATTTCCTTGGGGGTAATAAGCTAATGAAGTGAAATGTTTGACTCCCAACTTAGCTAGAAATTGAGTCAATTTAGCGGAAATGAAAGTGGGACCATTGTTTGTAATAATATCTAAAGGAATGCCAAATTTGGAGAAGATATTAGTTTCTAGGAAAGAAATTACATGTCCATCCTATGAGTGTCTAAGAGGGACAACTTCTTTCCACTTAGTGAAATAATCAGTGGTTGTTAAGATGAAAATATTCCCTGCGGAATACAGAGGATTAATAGGACCAATAAAGTCTAGGCCCCATTTAGAAAAAGGAAAATCTTGGAGGATAGGTTGTAAAGGCATGGCATAAAGACGCTCTTTCCTGGTGAATTTTTGGCAATTGTCACAAGAATCTCAAAAATTGAGGGCCAATAATAACCACTTCTTATGATTTTAAAAGCAATAGCTTTAGAAGAAAAGTGGCCACCAACGTGAATAACGAAATCTGAAGATCCATGAGTTTCATGTAACACTTTTTTTCTTCCTCATCATTCACACATCGAAGTAATATACCATCAGCATACCTTCTGAACAAAAAGTCTCCTAAAATAATATACCTGGAATATTCAAGGCAGAGTCTTCTCCTCTGATGAGGATCTAAGTCCTCTAGGAATTTATGATATTGTAAGTAATACACCCGATTTTTATACCATGGGTGTTCAACAATAGAAAGGGTTTGATTCTCAATATAAAACAGTGTCGAAACATGATTATCCTATTCATCAATTTCTTCACTTGCTTCAGCATGTTGAGCTAAGTGAAGGGATAAGTCTCATCCCTTGATTTTTTTTGAAGTCATGGTCATCAAATCATGCTCCTAAATCTTGGCAAGCCAATGTGCAAGATTCCCTGAAAGATAAGTTTGTGAAAGCAGAAACTTGAGAGCAGGCAAAGGGAATTTTACTTGTGTATGTTTGCCTAGAATAAAGTGGCGAAATTCCTCTACAGCTTTAACAAGAGAAAAAACATGTTTCTCAATATAAGAGTACTTGAATTCATTGTATGATAAACTTTGTCTCATGTAAGCTACACATTTTTCATTGTTCTGGTCATCACATTGTAAGAGAATAGCAGAAACTACTTTCTCAACGACATTAGTGTATATGATAAAATCTTTCTCAAAGTCTGGTTTCGCCAGAACCAGTGCAAAACTTATTTTCTTATTAATCCTTACGTAATCATTTTCGACATCATCTGTCCAAGAAAAATAACGATCTTGCTTTAGGATATTATGTATTGGTTTAGCCAATAAAGAAAAATCAGGAACAAACTTGCGGACAAAGTTGATAATGCCCATAAAGGCTTGAACCTCCTTTTTGGAAGTGGGGGCAGGAAGATTCAGAATAGAAACAATCATTTCATGATCTATGCTTATTATTGAATCAGAAACAATATGTCCAAGGATCTTTCCCTTGGTGATGCCAAAAATAGATTTAGAAGGATTTAAAGAAATGTCAAATTTTTTGCATCGCATAAGAACTTTTCTGAGATGACCAAAGTGATCCAATCGATTCTTCGAATAAACAATCAAATCATCAAGATATATTTGGATAATTTTACCGATAGGATTGTCAAAATCTATTTGCATAGCTCTTTGGAAAATGGCACCTGCATTAGACAAGCCAAAAGGCATGTTTTCATAAGCAAATGTGGCTCAGCATGTAGTAAAGGTGGTTTTGTATCTATCGGTCTTTTTTACCTTGATTTGATTATATCTAGAGAAACCATAATGTAAGGACATCATTTGTGACCCTGCGACCCATTGCAAAATCATTTCCATATTAGGGAGAGGAAAATGATCTTTTATGCTTGCTCTATTTAATGTGCGAAAATCCACGCGCAATCGAATCTGACCAGTTTTTTTCCTAACATGAACCAAATTTGAAACCCACACATAATACTTAACTAGAAAGATTATACCATCTTTCAAAAAAAATTCCAACTCCTTTCTAATAGTAGCTTCAAGCGTTGGGTTAATGGGTCTTTGTTTTTTCCTAACTAGTTTTATCCCTTCCTTGATAGGAATGGCATGTTGTAAGAGAATGATCAAAACCATGAAGATCCTCGTATGACCATGCAAAAACATCTTGAAATTCACGTAGTAGTTCTGTAAATTTCACCTTTTCTTTGTTGGAACATTGGGCGGCTAGTTTAACCATCTTTGGATATTCGGATGTCCCAAGGTTCAAGGAAATAGTATCACCCACTTTACTTTTCAACTCCTCTTCCTTTTGCATCTCTTTGTTGCCTGCATCACTCAATGAAAATGAACTCTCGAGAGGATTCAATCCTTTTGGAAATTTGTTGTCTTCCATAGATATGATTTCCTTGGGATTAAATGGTTCATTTTGTATGAAAGCACAGATGCCTTCATCGTTAGGTAAAAACTGCCATGATTCTACATTATCAGGAATGTGAGGACGATATAAATATTGAAAAGTGCAATCATGCCTTTGAGGTAGAAGTTTCTGAGTAGGATATGTCGCAAATATAGCTAACCTATCAACCATTGAATTAAGTTCCCTCTTAACATGAGTGATGTTAAATGATAATAGGTTCGAGATAATAATCCAAACAACTTGGGTATATAATTTCATCAACTTATTTCTCGGAGAATAGATTTTACGCACAAGGTTCACAATAAGTTCAGAATCATAAAAAATTGTAAGGTGTCCACAATCGAGGTTATAAGCATTTCTTATGCCTAGCAGTAAGGCTTCAAACTCAGTGACATTGTTCATGCAAGCAAACTCTAACTTATAAGAGAAATTGTGAATTTTACCTATAGGTGAGTATAAGATAATTCCATCTCCAATACCTTTGTTTGAGCATTATCCATCGAAATGCATGTCCACATACCATCTTCCAAATCAATTTGTTCCAGAGTAGTGTCACCCTCATCAACAAAGATAGAGTACACCCCTAAGTCTTCCTCAAGATAGTTTACACTTGGTTGAGGAATTCTCTCTATGTATGGTGAAATTATTCCATCTCTTAGGACTATATTATTATTTCTATTCCGGGGAACAGATAAGTGTGTTCCATTAAGCGAAAGGTACCCACATGTTAGGTCTTGCCAGTCTCTTCCTAAGATAACAGAATAGTTGCTTACTGGCATGTCGATTACTTGGATGTTGAGGGTTATCCTTATTTCAAGATGTGCACACATAACTAAAGTTACTTCTTTGATTTCACCTATAGTTGACTGATGCAGACTGTTATAAGAGAGCATGCTTCTAGAATTTTTGTTAGTACACGATTTAAAGAAACAAGTAAACGGTCGTGACCCTAACCCTAAATTGGAAGGAAAATGAAAGAGAGAAGATCGAGGGATTACATGTTTGTTAGATGACATGTGGACATGCATGATCGATTGAGGATGCCTTGATTGGGACTCAACGCTCTTTCTTGGGGACAATATTCCTCTCCTTGGATCTCGGTGGGATAGCGAGAATAAGGGAAGTAACATCTTTATAAGTTGGGTGGAATCGACATTGAATGTAGGTAGGTGGAAATGAAATCGCGAAGTTGTGGTTAAGTCCTCTGTTGTACATCGAAGAACTTAGCACAAAGTGTGTTGAATTATATCAGAGCAAGTGAAGACAACTCTTCAGAGGAAATTAGAGGAGTTGAAGCTAACTCCTCTGATTTCATTGGAGGAGTTGCAACTAACTTATGTGATTGAAAGTTTGATCGAAGGGAAAGAAAAGAAATCTGTAGAACTCGTCGGTGGAGTTAGGAGAAACTCCTTCGATGTATATCGGAGAAGTTGAAGGTAACTCCTTTGATGTGCATCAGAGGAGTTCCGATCAACTTGGATGAAAATCCAAAAGACTTGTTTGAAAGAATTTTTTAAGTGTTTTCTTTTTTAGAAATGTAAATTGAGGGAAGTGAAAATTAAAGGATGAGCTTGAGAGCTAAGTAAAGAAATTGTTGGAGGAGCAAAGTCAAAAATGTAAGGGGCTCCATTTCTTGAAATAAATTTACAAATGGATTACAAGGAACATGGATGGTTGTAGTGCTTGGCACAACAAACCCATACGATGAAATTCATACCACATGTATCTTTATAAGTCTTCTAAATATCCTCCAATTTCTCTTTTTGAGGTGACCCCAAAAACAGTTATAGCGAAAATTCCAAAATGACTTTCTTGAGGAAGAAAAACCCTTGGATCGGTTCTCTGATACCAAATGTAATGATCCAAATGCTTAAATTATCATAACAAAATAGAAGTACACACCATGTACAAAATTTGAGCATGGATCACAACTCCAAGATAGATAAGTTACACAATAAATCCTTGAACAATAGGAGAACCTCCTCCACATAACCAAATATATTCATACATCACAATTCACATGTCACAATAATGAATACATGATCTCTATATATACCTATTCACACAATATACATGAAGCCCCTTTACTATTAGGTCGACCCTATTACACATATATTTACACATTACATGTACATTTAGCCCCATATATGCCCCCCTTTGGGGTCATATCATATACATTTATCCCTATATATGCCCCCCTTGGGTCATAACAGATATTTAGACACTTAAGAGTTAGTTAAGATCAATTTGGTGTAATGTATCTTTAGGTAAAGTGTATTTCTTTAGTGTTTTTTGTTAGTGTGCATTAGTATGCATTTGTAGTTATGTAATCCAATGGTCGTGATATGTTCTAGAAATAAAGTGATATGGTGATTCATGTTATCCTTGATACTAATGGCTATATTGATCCAAATCTTAACCCTTGATTGGTCCATGATCTATATTTAAAGAGCACGAAGATTCATTTGGTTAATTATTTATTGTGAAAAACTTATATGTAAAATGAGACCAAATTTGGTCTATCGGGCCTTAAGAAGGGTAAGGAATTACTTGTTTTTCTTTCGAATTTTATTTATGTGCTTAAAAATATTTTAGAGAATTTTTCCTAGATCACCATATTTTTATGGCTTAAAAGGTTAGGAAGGTCATTATTGCAGCAAATATTTTGAAATTGTGATCTAATGTGGGAGCATGCAGGACATTCTAATAGAAATCGATTTTCATCTTCAACACTCTTAGTGTCACAAAGATGAAAGATTCTTTTGATCCATGATGTTTTGGGAATTTTCCAACCCCCTATTTCACTATGGAGCTCATGAGAGTTTGTTCTTATTTTAGCAATGTTGATTTTCTTCTTTATGCTAGAAAACAAAGAGATCATTTTGATCTTTTAGATTAGGGTTTATCACCTCCTTACAGTGCCATATCTTAATTTTCTTTTATCCTCTAATTATTTATCACACCACAATTTATCCTTAAATTTAGATGTAATTATATTTGTAATATTATCGTTATTTTGCAAAGTGACCTCTTCCTTTATTCCCCAATGATTTAGCCAGGACTTGGCATTTTTATGCCACCCCCACTTGAGCCACAAGTGGTTTTGACTAGAGTTTAAGGAAATATTATAAAACATATTGTCTTCCATGATGTTAATATTATTCTTGTACATTAGGTACCTAATCATAGCCATGCTCTCAATGGGGGAAATACTCACTTCTATGAGGATGATAGGATAGGATGTAATGCCTTTAATTTTGAAATTATATTTCCTCAAGTGGCCACATTGGCTAGGGTTTTGGAATGCTTCCCTCTTTGAGGGTTTTCACCACATAATACATTGGTGTGTTGATCTTTGATTTGTTTGTGTGATAAGTTTCTTAAGGTGTTTGACCTATCTAGAAATACCATGTTTTGTCAAACAGAGTTTCCATGGACACCATGGTTGCTACGAGATATTATACTTCCTTTGTTCTACTTCAAAATCCCACTCCCAATGCTCTAGTCTCTATGGAACAATTCTCAATACAATAAGAATGGAATCCCTTCCTATCATAGTGTTCCAATATTTAGCAATGTCATGATAGTCATCTAGGGTTAGGGTCAGGGTCAGGGTTTTTACATGCCTCAACTCCCAATTAGTGTTAAGATTTTGGACCCTCTAGAATCTTCTTGAAATTCCACACATGATTAGATCCACATGTGTGAGTAATATAAGCTAACATGGAATCCCCTCGGTATCATGGTGGTCAAAAAGATAGGTCAACTTGTGGGAGACATAACTTCCTCATATGAACTTTGATTAAGGTGATATTTGTGCGTTGTTGGAAATGTCTCGACATGTAGAACGTCGTTGAGAGGATACAACTTTGTTCATAAAATTTTAACCCCAAAAGCAGTTGTTTAAGGCCTCATACAAGATCAAAAAGTTTTTATATCCCAAATCACCAAAGTGGGACCTGCCCCTAAAATGGCTCCTACAAGCCAATAACTCTAAATTTTCCACCTATAAAGTACCAAAATAGATGAAAAATTATATAAGTATCCATTTTAGATCATTGATCTAGGTGAAAGATGCTAACATAATATTGTCTTATTTCATCATCTTTAAGAGTGGGAAGAAATAAAAGGGGGATTTCAATATTGTAAACAATATATTTAGTAAGTGAATGGCAAGGAGTGATCGTAAATTTTAAACATTTTTTAAGAAGCAAAGAATCATAATTGTCAATATTGGCTTGTTGGGTTGGTGAAAGTAGG
The DNA here is from genome assembly GCA_009831015.1 of Picea engelmannii. NCBI lineage: Eukaryota > Viridiplantae > Streptophyta > Pinopsida > Pinales > Pinaceae > Picea > Picea engelmannii. The sequence continues at coordinate 506,903 of ML783496.1, read as the reverse complement.
GTGTTGTGATCTATGCGATTGTTATCCACATATAATTGAGATAGTGGTTGGGGTTAGGTGCAAGTCCTAAGTGGATTTCGTGAAATATATACCCTTAGTTGAAGGACTCTGATTTGAATGTTGTAAGATGGCTACAATGGAAGGGTCAACATGCCACATTAGGATAATATGAAATCAATGAAAAAATAAGATTCATGATTCCTTAATGGTATATCATAGAGGATTAAAATGGGAATTTTAGTTTGATAAGAAGGAACACTCTATTATGCTAGATGAGAGAACCTTTAAGATTGTTCATGAGTTTCCCCTTCAAGGATAGTGTTGGTTGATACACATGAGTGGGTATTAACTCAAGAACATATATTATCAAATCATAGAATGTTGGAAAGTTTCAGATGAAGAGAAAGTAGATGTTTTAACATGGTAATTAATTAGCGTATGATTTTTCCAATTTCTAAACAAACAAGGTTGGTGTTGGATTTCTTAAAGATGTATTTGGTTTTTAGGCTTTGGTGAGGACTTATAAATTTAGTGAATGATAGGAGGATGTTGTGGTTTCTACAAAGGCTTAAGAAAGTGCAATTCCTCTAATTTATTTTGTAATCTACATCTTAGTGACTTGAAAATCAATTATTAATGTTCTAAGATGTGGACAAGTTGAACTATTCATCTTGCAATGATTTTAGAATACCCTTCGGAACAAAATTTTTGTATCTTGTAATTTTGAGTAAACTTCTTCACCCATAATTAGAGATTGAATTATGATTGTCTTGGTTAGAAATTAAATGGTGGGTGTTTGTATCTTTGTAGTCATTGAAATGTTAGAAATATCAACATAGAATGGATTTTAAGTTGTTTATTTCAAAAAAGGTGAAGTAAAAAATATATAATTGCAGTGGAACATTAATTCTACCTTTAAAATGTGACAAAGGGAACAACTTCTAATGAACTTTTTCATCATATGTGTCATTTTACATGACTAGAAATACCTTTACAAATTTGAGGTAGTCTTCTCTACTCCAAAATGTCCTATTTTGGAATGGTGTGCCCTGTGCAACATTAGTAGTTTGTGATCTCGCTATAGTTTATCTATTAGGTTATCAATGTGCGAAAATGGATATTGGTTCTTGATGGTGATTCTATTTTAACATTTATAATCCATGCACATTCTCCATTTTCCATTCTTATTCAGAACTACAGTAATGGTAGATAAACAAGGCGATGAGTTGGGTCAAATGTGGCCCTTTTTTCACAACTCCTAAATCAACCTCTTAATTTCTTCATTTTTCAATCAAGAAGTCCCCAACAATGTCTCATTTGACATAACAACTCCCTCTTGCAAGTTAATGGAGTGCTTGATTATGTAGCTTGAAGGTAGTATTTATGGTTCTTGCAATAGCCCATAATAACATTGCAATAACTTATCTAGTTGCTTCTTCTCTCGTGATTTCTCCAATCGCATTGTATTTGTGGGTGATGAGGCCTTGAGGTCTAGTGCCCTTGATTGGAGAGTGCCACTCACATCTTTCTTTGGTTGCAATATTAACAAAGCCAAAATATTTGATCAATTTGTGTGCTTCAACAATTGAAATTAGCACTACGGGCATTGGATCTTAATTTTTGCATTGTCACTAATTAAGCTTGGTTGTATTTGACAATTCTATAATGATTTAGGAGTCTTTGGTATATTGTAGCACAATCATGCATACTTGCCAAAAAATCACACCACACACATATAATGAAACAACATTGAACTCTACTTCATCAATATAATCAATTGAGATGACAAACTTTAACTTGCATTTACGTCAAATATGCTTGTGGAGCCAACACAAAGGGTAGGGTTCATGGTGCACAAATATTCTTAGTGAACCAACCCAAGTTCTTGTTCATTCTTCATGGTGCACAATTCTTCTTAGTGAGCCAACCCAAGTCCCTGTTCATTCTTCACTAATGCTTCTAAGATGAGATTTCATTGGATTCCAATATCATATGCTATAATCACAAGCCGCTTCTTGATCTAGGTCTTTATGGAAAATAACTTATCATGATCAATGCAACCAAGATGCATAACTACCATTAGACAAAATCCTTTTGTCGTACTATTAGATACTAATATTTTGCTCTCCCTACTCTACTATAATCGACTTCTAACACTTCTCTTGATGCAATCTCTAACATTCATCATTGGGATGTCTATGCTTGCAATAATTGTAAAAAGAAATATTCATCTTCTTCAATGTGCTATGTCCTTTAGGTGAATTGGAATCGATGTTGTGTTGTGTGGTCATGTTGAACAACTTATTTTGTTCACTACCCTTTATAATGGTCTTCTTTCCTTAGTAGGAATTAGCACCAACGACATTATTAGGTTCCCTCCAACTATCCTAGACTCTATTAACTTAGATTTTTGACAAGCATCTTCAAGAGTGAAAGATGTCGAACATCTTTTGGTCACCAACTTTATTTCCTCATCCATCACTTTGAGCTAATGACGCAGTGAACTCTTGGGGGTAGGCATCTAACCTCTAGTTTTTCTATCACATGTTTTTTTGTTGGCGTTGTCCCTTCAAATAGTTAGTGGGATAGACACTTTCCTTGATCGAGACTTAAAATTTGTCCCATGCTAAGGCCCTATAAGGCACTGAGAATGTTTTCACTCATATAAGTTCTTCCAGCATAACAAAGTTTCTACATGCAAGTGTAGATTTATGAAATAAATTGTCTTCATATGTAAATCATTTTACTTCATAAGATGCATAGATTTCCTCCACCAATTATTAAGTCACACAACATACATCTAACTACAATAAAGGGAAAATGATGTTATTAATCCACTGACCATTCATAAACCTACTTCTTGACCATCCATAGACCTACTTTTTGAATTAAAGATAGTAACTTTGGACTTTAGTAGTTCAATACAACTCTACAATTTGTCCTCCATTTCTTTTTTTTCTCTGAGAGCAAGTATGACCATAAGGCATGTAAAATTCAACAACTACATGCAAAATGATATAATTTGATACCAAGTTGATCCAATCTTGTGTGCCTAGTGGAATTTATAAAACAACAATAAATTTAACTTTCATACACAATCACTATATTATGAAAAATAGATATTTAAGCAATTAAACAATATCATAAATAAATTCTCAAAACATTCACACATAATTGGCATAATAAATGTATGCAAAATTTCAATTCTAAATATTCACTAAAAGAAATAGTTTCTATAATAATGATATAAACTACATGAAGATTTGCAACACTACTAACTATCTAACAACCATGTCGTGAATGAACACCATTACTATGTCCTGAATGAATGTCATTACAATTATAAAATTAGGTATAAATATTAAATCTCCAGAGAACATAGTGTTTTGCTTCTTGTTTCTTCATATGAAAGAGTACTTTAGTGTACAAATTTAGGATGCGAAGAGCCAGATAAAAAAAAGACATTGATTTGTTATGAATGTTGGCTCTCATGAGTAAGGATTGGTTAAGTTTTCCCCCACATTGAGGCTTGTGTGTGCTTATAATAAGGCATGCCATGGTAGTGTAACAAACATTGTGAGCATGATTAAAATTCTAAGTAGTGAGATTGTATTGCATTGTTAGACAATACAACAATGATAAGAATGTTGTACCACAAAAAATATAACATATATGTGATATGTAAGCTATGTAATCATACTTGGACAATAAAATATGGAATAATGTTGTACAATACAATAATGTTGTATTGCATTGTTAGACAACAGAATAATGATAAGAATGTTGTATCACAAAAACTATGTAATCATACTTGTGTTGATATTATGGTAGTTGCGGGAGGTATTAACCTCTACATGTAACTTTGACGAGACTAGAATATTTCGGGAAGTAAGAGAAACCCTAAAACGTTGGATAATAACCCTAGGAGACAAGTCGGCTCAAGAGAATATTTATTATTGAGTTATTAGCCTCCAGAAGTAGAAGTAGGCCAAGTTAGGTCACTTGGAGGACTATAAATAAGAGGGCTCTAGAGCTCATTTGACACACTCTCTCTCACAATTGCATAAGACCAGTGGTGCACAAGTCTAGAGAGGAGCTACAACTATAGCTGCTGCAATTGGCATTTTGGTTTTGGCTTGGACTTTCTCTTTGGTTATGGTTTGGACTTTCTTCCTGGTACGCTAGATCTGGAGAGAGGTACGCTACCTTGGTTGGCTATTGGTTCTAGGGTTTGCTTCCAGAATTATTCTCTCTATCAAGGTTAAGGTGTTGGGGGGTGGCCTTTGTGCCTATGGTTGGGTGATAATATTGCTATATTTTCTATGGAGAAACGAGAACACCTATTTTTCTAACGGGTTATGGGTCCACACTATCTTTGGATAGTCTAAGCGCTGGAAGATAGATTGGGAAGATTTGCTTAGTTATAGTTACAGTTGCAGTGAAAGTTTTTGTTGCAGCAACAAAACCCTAACCCTATTGTTGAGGCACCTTAAGTGAAGAGCTTGACCTAATTCCTAGATAGCCTATTGTGCCCTAGCCTAGCATACCTCCTGGTACTCTCAACAAGCCAAGATGTCAAGTTTGAGTTTTGGTCAAAGTCAAAGGTTGACCAAGTCAAAACAGTCATGACTTTCTCTATGAAGTCAGAAAACAAGCTAGAAGGGGCTTCTAACTTCAGAGCATGGAAGACAAGGATTGACCTCATCCTTGCCAAGAATAAAGTGTTGGATATCATGAAAGGCAAGATCATGGAACCACAGTTTGAAGTGGGAAGGAAACTCAAAACGTTGCAGTTATGGAGAAGTTCAAGGACAATGAAATCAATGCTATGATTATCATAGTGGACTCTATAAAAGACCACTTGATACCCTACATCTCTCATCTTGACTCATCTAAGAAGGTGTACGATGCCCTCTTCTCAGTCAAAAACATTGGACAAGTAATAAGTCTGAAGAATGATCTTCGTGACATGAAAATGAATGATGATGATAGCATGACATCATACTCTCTGAGAATCTCTCTCAACTAAGAGATCAACTACAAGCTATTGAAGAAATCATTTTAGAAAAAGGAACCGGTAAATATAGTACTCAATGGCCTTCCCAAGACATGGGATGCATTTGTTTCAAGCATGAACTCGAGAAAAGGATATAATGTTTCAACTGTCAAAAATATGGTCACTATAGGGACCATTGTCCTGAGTTAAAGGAAGAAAACATAAGAAACACGTGTTCAGTTTGACTCTAGAAGAAGTCTTCTTTGAAAAGAAGTCCTAAGTATCCTTGGTTGTCCATCTACATACATGTTCCTATGATGAAAGGAAGAAGTTGGAATCTTCTGGAATGAAGGGCATGGAATCTATAGAAGACTCCATGGACCCAAAAGATAAAGAAAAACATTGGAAAATCCCGAACAACCAGTTATTATAGCAAAAATCATAAGACTACTAGCTTGGTTTGAACCCATTAGAAGCAATCAACCAGAAGAAATGGAAGTTCTGATGAAGAACAATGTATGTAAGAAGATACGAAAAAGACTTATGAAGCATTGTGAGATCCAGAACTAGAGGTTCTTCCAGAAAGAAGGAGAAGACTATGACGACCACTTGTTCCAGTAAACCAGATATACCACTTGCAGTATCCATGAATTGAAATTTACATGTAAAAGATTGTTCTTCTCAAACAGAGTAATTGAAGAAGAAGTGTATGTAGATCAATCTCAAGGTTTTGTGTTATACCAGAGAGAGACCCATGTATGCAAATGGAAGAAGACCTTGTATGGATTCAAGCAACTTGATGCAGAGTATCTCATATACAACAGAAGTGTGTCAAAAACTTCCTATGACAGAGATAGTGTATCAAAATGGTTACTCAAAAGTCTGGGATGATGGATTGTTAATCCATGGAAAACTCCCATGATGACAAATATGAAGAAGTTGAGAGACTCTAATCCAGTAGACCCATCTCTGTATCGACAATTGATTGGCTCGTTAATACATTTGAAGAATACTCAGCCAGATATTTTCCTTGTGGGATGTTTGAGTTATGATATACATCTGCATGGATTTATCGATTCAGATTGGGCAGGGAGTGCAGATGATAGAAGAAGTGTTACTTGGATATGTTTTAGTTTGAGCTTTGCCACGATGTCATGAGCTAGCAGGAAACAAAAGTCTATTGCAATAAGCACTACAAAAGCATAATATATTGCAGCTTGTGATGCATGTACAAAAGCAATAAGTTGATTTCTGGACCGTCTGATCAGGTGCTGAATTCAACCATGATATATTGTAATGATTAGAGCTATGTGAAGCTTTCAGAGAAACCAATGTTCCATGACAGGGCAAAGTACACTGAGCTCAAACATTATATTCTTTGTGCTAAATACCATAAGAGAGAAGTGGTTCTCCAGTATATCTCCACAGATGAGCAGATAATAGATATTTAATGTAAAGCCTATGTCCAAGATGAAAAATTTGCGTACTCAAGAGACAAGTTGGGGCTCGTGGAGACGAATTCCTTACTGGAAAAGGAAGAGATTACTCCAAGGTTGGGAGGGAGAAACGATATGTTATTGATTTATGGAAGCACCCATTTCTTTTCTTTTCCCTAGAAGCCCCAAATCTTCCCACATAACCATTACAACGACCTCCTCCACCTCTGCCTATGTTTTTTGAATCTTATGTGATCCCCTCCAAGTTAAATATATTGCCTTTACCTCGTCTCGGCCTTGTGATGCTAGGAATCACCAGCGACCATTTCATGTCCCTAGCCCTAAACCATCCTCCATGTTCCTTGCAACACGTGTTCAGTTTGACTCTAGAAGAAGTCTTCTTTGAAAAGAAGTCTTAAGTATCCTTGGTTGTCCATCTACATCCATGTTCCTATGATGAAAGGAAGAAGTTGGAATCTTCTGAAAGGAAGGGCATGTAATCTATAGAAGACTCCATGGACCCAAAAGATAAAGAAAAACATTGGAAAAGCCCGAACAATCAGTTATTATACCAAGAATCATAAGACTACTAGCTTGGTTTGAACCCACTAGAAGCAATCAACCAGAAGAAATGGAAGTTAAGAACATTGTATGTAAGAAGATGTGAAAAAGACTTATGAAGCATTGTGAGATTCATAACTAGAGGTTCTTCCAGAAGGAGAGAGAAGACTATGACGACAACTTGTTCCAGTAAGCCAGATATACCTCTTGCAGTATCCATGAATTGAACTTTACATGTAAAAGATTGTTCTTCTCAAACAGAGTAATTGAAGAAGAAGCATATGTAGATCAATCTCAAGGTTTTGTGTTACACCATAAAGAGACCCATGTATGCAAATGGAAGAAGACCTTGTATGGATTCAAGCAACTTGATGCAGAGTATCTCATATACAGTAGAAGTGTGGCGAAAAAATCCTATGACAGAGATAGTGTATCAGAATGGTTACTCAAAAGTTTGGGATGATGGATTGTTAATCCATGGAAAACTCCCATGATGACAAATCTGAAGAAGTTGAGAGACTCTAATCCAATCGACCCATCTCTGTAATGACAATTGATTGGCTCGTTAATATATTTGAATAATACTCATCCAGATATTTGCCTTGTGGGATGTTTGAGTTATGATATACATTTGTATGGATTTATCGATTCAAATTGGGCAGGGAGTGCAAATGACAGAAGAAGTGTTACTTGGATATGTTTCAGTTTGAGCTTTGCCACGATGCCATGAGCTAGCAGGAAACAAAAGTTTGTTTCAATAAGCACTACATAAGCATAGTATATTGCATCTTGTGGTGTGTGTACAGAAGCAATACGTTGATTTCTGGATCGTCTGATCAGGTGTTGAATTCGACCATGATATATTGTAATGATCAGAGCTATGTGAAGCTTTCAGAGAAACCAATGTTCCATGACAGACCAAAGTACATTGAGATCAAGCATTATATTCTCTGTGCTAAATTCCAGAAGAGAGAAGTGGTTCTCCAGTATATCTCCACAGATGAGCAGATAACATATATTTTGTGTAAAGCCTCTGTCCAAGATGGAAAATTTGCATACTCGAGAGACAAGTTGGGGCTCGTGGAGACAACTTCCGTATTGGAAAAGAAAGAGATTACTCCAAGGTTGGGAGGGAGCACCAATATGTTATTGATTTATGGAAAGTCATTTTCTAGTTTGGAAAATGGTCCAGAATGGGCAGTTCCTTTCCAGTTTGGAAAGTGGTTTGAGATTTCTAATGGATATGAATTTTCCAGTTCAGAAAATGGTCCAGATCGGACAGTCGTTTTTGTAATGAAAATGGCCCGATAGATTGTTGATGTACCATAGACAATGATTCCCCTTGTGGCTAGTGTGGGGGAATGGTCTAGGACAATCATTCTTCTTAGAAGTCACTTTGAGTAGTGGTCAAGTAGAATGGTCTGCCTCGTCAAGTAGTCATTCTTTTGAAGTTCACAGTTGTGAGCAATTTCGAAGAATGGTACGTTTTGGAGGTTGGTGCAGGATAGTCATTTCCTTAGGAAATGGTCCGAACAGACATTCCCTAGGGCAGACTCATTATGTCCAGGTTGCACTATGATTAATGCCAGAGGAATGGCCCAGTTAGGTGAATGGTCCAGGTTCATCAATCAAGGACAGGCATTCCCTAGGGCATACTCATTCTCTCCAGGTTGAACTATGATTAGTGCCGGAGGAATGGCCCAGTTAGGTGAATGGTCCAGGCTCAGAAATCAGGGACAATTATTCTTCTATGCTTGGGAATAACAGTCTAGATAGCCCATGGTTGATGTTTTACCTTATGAGGGTAGATGCTCTTCTAGATCTCACAGATGTGAGTGGAAGAATGGCCCAGATGACTCAATTTACATCATGATATTGTTTTATGCAGGTTGATATCAGATGATATGATTGTTGTGGAGATTGTATGTCTTTGGACAATAGTTGTTTTCTACTATGGTGGATGTGATCCACTGATAGTGACTATATGTCATTGGTTAGTAGTTGTGTGCTACTAGGAGTGGTTGTGTACCACTGGGTAGTAGTTGTGTACTACTATGGATAGACACATTTGTGTTCTATTGGATGACATTGTTCTAATTGTCATGGAGACTATCACTAGTGTTGGAGATGATTACCAACTAGATGGATAGTCAGTATGTTGATGGACAAACATTCTTCCTATGGAAAATGGTCCAGGAGAGTCATTCTTCTAGGATGTATGTCCAAATTAGAAGAATAGTCCTTGTAGCCCATGGCGCGGCTTCTAGCATACGTTGGAACAGTTACTCTTCTAGGACATATGTCAAGATTAGAAGAATAATTTGTGTATCACTCAGTGGAGTGAGTGACTTATTCAGCATCATGCCTGATTACTTAGATGGAGTATGGCTTCGAAAAGATGATGCAATTGATACTATCAGATGATATTGATAGTGATGATGGTGCTCATGATTTGATCATGAGATAGCCTGTGTAGCTATGATGATGCTACCGATTGAATAGTATGTTTGTGCTCAAGACCATTTCCTTTAATACCTCCCTAGCTAGGAGGGAGTGTTGATATTATGGTAGTTGTGGGAGTTATTAACCTCTACATCTAACCATGATGAGACTAGAATATTTCGAGAAGCAAGAGAAACCCTAAAACATTGGATAATAACCCTAGGAGACAAGTCGGCTAAAGAGAATATTTATTATTTAGTTATTAGCCTCTAGAAGTAGAAGTAGGCCCAGTTATGTCACTTGGAGGACTATAAATAAGAGGGTGCTAGAGCTCATTTGACACACTCTCTTTCACAACTGCATAAGACCAGTTGTGCACAACTCTGGAGAGGAGTTGCAGTTGCAGCAGCTGCAACTGACATTTCGGTTTTGGCTTGAACTCTCTTTGGTTATGGTTTGGACTTTCTTCTTGGTATGCTAGGTCTAGAGAGAGGTATGCTACCTTGGTTGGTTATTGGTTCTAGGGTTTGCTTCTGGAATTATTCTCTCTATCAAGGTTAAGGTGCTCGGGGGTGGCCTTTGTGTCTGTGGTTGGGTGACAATATTTCTATATTGTCTATAGTGAAACGAGCACACCTATTTTTCTAACAACTTGGACAATAAAACATGGAATAAGCTCTCATATGTGCAACTCCTATATCCTTTGACATAGTCTCTTTTTCTAGATCATGTAGAGCCAAACTTCTCATTAATTTGGAGTATGGAACTACATGTTTGTCATAGTATCATTTTTATTTGTTTGATGTTTGCACTAGCATGTCTTGCACTTGGCACTAAACATTACTATGAATTTGGTTGCCATATCGATTTCATTTTACACTTATGTAGAAGTGCCTACAGTGAAGGTCATAGAGTAGGCCACATTTGGCATCGTGTGGCATCGTGTGTTTAGAGTAAAAACAATGTTTGAAAGGATTGCATAGCATCAATTTGTGTTAAGCCCTATTGTAATTGTGTTGTATGGAAGGCAATTTTTCATCCCAAGTATGAGGGTGTCAATTGTACATACAATGATTTTTGTTGACAACTTTGATACTCTCGTTACAATGATTTTCGTTGACCACTTTGGTATCCTCGTTGGTTTGTGGATGGAAAGCCATAGACATGTCAAGCTTTGATTTTCGTTGACAACTTTGATACCCTCGTTGGTTTGTGGATGGAAAGCCATAGACATGTCAAGCTTTGTGTCCAACATGCTCGAGAAAAAATTTCAAAAGTTTCTTACAAATTTGAGAGTATGATTACAATTGATTGAGCTTGGCAACTCAAAATCGATCAAGATAACGCATAAGAGTTTTGTTCTATGTTTTATAGAGTCAATCTTCTTACACGGTGCAAGGATTGCCATCTTGAAAGACCTATCGAAAACAAAAGCACTAACATGATCATTTCAAGTTGTCGATAGCCATGTTAGAAAATCCATGAAAACAAACCTATGGGACAACGAAATGGGCAAAGGCATGTAGAGGCTTTGTTTCTATTGGTTGGCACCACCAACACAACTTTTGTTGTACTTCACCATATCTACATGAAGCTTGACCTAGTAAAAGTGTTTTGAACAACTACCAAAGCTTTTAGAAGTTGGAATGCCTAGCTAACTTGGAATATTGTGCTTCCTGGATTAGATTTCCCCTAACTGGTGAGCTTTGAATAAGGCTCAAACTTGGAATATTGTGCTTCCTGGATTAGATTCCCCCCAACTTGTTCACCAGTTCACAGTGACTAACATTAAGCACCAGTTCATCGTGACTAACATTAAGCACCATGCAGTGAGCATTATTCAGAGCTCACCAGTTCACCGTGGCTAACATTCAGCACCATGGGGTGAGCCTGGTGCATCCTGTCCTTTTGATGATTTCAATTAAATGCTTATTCAGAGCTCACCAGTTCATCCTTTTGATGATTTCAATTAAATGCTTGTTCAGAGCTTACCAGTTCACCACAGCTGACATTAAGCACCATGCAGTGAACCTGGTGCATCCTGTCCTTTTGATGATGAATAGTGTGTATTGCATGGACAGATGCACCAGGCAATGAGCCAATGATTGGCTCACTGCATGGCCACGGCTCATCATTCTGCTCATTAACTTATCATTATTAATGATTCCTAATTTTTCAAATCTGAAAAATGGGTGTTTAAAGTCATACTAAAGTGCATAAGCATTGAAAATTAGGAAGTATGACTTTCTTTTCCTGCCCTTCTGTGAAACTGCAGGAAATCTCCATTACTTGAACATGTTGAACATCAGATAAACATAGCGCTCAACTCCCTTTGTAAAAAATCTATGTTAAGAATAGATGCACCAGTTAGCTGTTAGATATTGGGATTTCACAATAAATGCTTACAAGAGGACCATTGAATAACTAACCATTCCAAAAGAGCTCTGTCCTCAAAAGGATTAGATATTTCTTTCAAATTTTTTTAATAGAAACATTGTATACAACGAACAGAGAAATAAGCTTAGCTGCACTATATATACTCTGTGAAACATATCAAGAACATTGCAAAGTTTGAGAACATATGATAGTTATTATAGGTATGGTATTCTACATAGATCTTCTGAAGAATATAGACGTTTGCACATATCTACTCTGTTAGACCACTAGCTGCATAGCTGCATAATATTCATGCCAACCAGATATCTTGAAAATTGCCCAGCAAATCACTCAGTTGGGCCTTGCCAAAAAAATTCCCAACAATAGCTCTCAGCTAGGCTTTCCCATTAACTTAGTACCATTGCGAGGTATGATAGAAACTCGAGAGCTGATCAAGGAAACAAAAGCCAGTATAAGCTTGATTAATAGAATAACATTGATAAATAACACACAGAAAGGAAGCAGATAGGCACCAAATGAAAGGGAACAGGAGCTAGTTGAAATCAAGTAGCAAAAGTCGCAAATAATATTGATGTATTTTACCAATGATCTTAGCCAAATTTTTGAGGGTGGCTTTCTATATCTGCAAGAAACTTGACAACCTGCAGCATATTGGGGCGCTTGACAGGATCATCATGGGTGCACATTGAGGCCACTTGCAGCATTTGAAGCATTTGAGGCTTCCAGGATCCATTAGAAGTGACAGGATCCAAGGCCTCAGCTGCTTGCCCTTTGTTGATCATCTGCTGAACCCATCCGACTAGATTGCCGCCTTCTATATCTTTGAAATTTGGTCCAGTTGGTTCCTTTCCTGTGAGCATCTCAAGCAAAATGACCCCAAAGCTATAGACATCACCTCTGGTTGTTGATCTCCAACTCTGACCATATTCTGGAGGTATATATCCAAAGGTACCTGCTATATCTGTGCTCACATGAGTCTCACAGGCACTAATAAGGCGAGCCAATCCAAAGTCTGCAACTCTAGGCTCAAAGTCAGCATCCAGCAGTATGTTGCTACTTTTCATGTCTCTATGAATGATGTGTGGGATGAAGCCATGATGAAGAAATGCAAGGCCCTTAGCTGAACCCATAGCAATCTTAAAGCGTTTGGGCCAATCAAGGACCTCCAATGCATCAGCTCTGTTCCTTAGCCAATAATCAAGGCTTCCATTCACCATAAAATCATAGACCAACAATTTCTCATCACCGAAAGAGCAGTATCCAAGTAATGGCACCAAATTTCTGTGCTTGACTTTTCCCAAGGTCTCCATCTCTGCTAGAAATTCTCTATGACCCTGAGTGCGAGCCTGTCCAAGCTTTTTGATGGCTACGGTTCTTCCATCGGGCAGTACAGCTTTATAAACAGTGCCAAACCCGCCATCTCCAATTATATTCGTCTTACAAAAATTATTTGTGATCCGCAGTATATCAGCCAGTGTCAGGCGAAGGAGAGGGCTTTCAAACATGGCTACATTTATGCTGAGGGGCTCTTTTGACTTGCAGTTACTCATAATAGAAAGGGTAGGTTCAATGGCTGGATTCAATTTTCTCTTCTCATCCACCTTAGGGAAAGCCTCTTGCCTCAACATTTTCCATTTTACCAAAGCAAATATAAGGGCGAGCACAAAAAGGGTGCTTCCTATTGTGATCCCAACAATCACCTCAGTGCTCAATAGATGAGGCTGTTGTCTTGGACTGAGCTTGCAATTTTGGCCCATCAGATTTCCACATACAGCCTTGTTTCTAAGAAATGAAGAAGCAGTAAAATTACTACATCCACCACCCTCAGGAAGAGCTCCTTCCAGCAGATTATCCGAGAGATTGAAGAAGTTAAGATCCATAAGACCGCACAATTCATCAGGGACTGATCCTGTGAGATAATTATCAGAAATGTCCAAGTATATAAGTTGTGAAAGACTACCAAACTCTGGAGCTATGGTACCTGTAAAATCATTGCTGTGAAGATCCAAGTAAGTTAGACAAGAGAGATTGGCAAGAGATCTTGGAATTTCTCCACTAAATGAATTTAAACTCAGATTCAGTGTCTCGATCTGATGCCAGACTGTGCTCTTTGAAAGCAAGCCAGCAATGCCACCAGATAACCCGTTTTGCTGTACATACAGACCAACAATGTTGACCAAATTTGCAAGAGATGTAGGCAATTCACCAGAGAGCTCATTATTGCTCACATCAAGGTGAGAAAGCCCATTCAACTTTCCAATCGTATCAGGAATCTGCCCATGTAACCTGTTACCGGTAAGATTCAGCTTCACCAAACTACTGAGGCCTCCAAGCTCTGGTGGAATAGTGCCATTCAGTTTATTATAGGCCAAAGCCAGACCTTGAAGCTTTTTAGTTGCTGCAATCTCCCTAGGAATTTCACCAACCAGATTATTGTATGATAAATCTAGAGTTGTTAAGTTTGTAAGACGAGCCAGTGACTTGGGCACTCCTCCTGTGAGTTTGTTGTTGTTAAGCAACAAATCCACAATGACAATACATTCCCCAAGTTCTTCTGGAATAGACCCTGAAAGCTGATTCCAGGAGAGATCAAACATTCCATGATGTTGCAGATAACTTGAATCTGGAATGTCAGTCTGTTGAAAATCAACCACAATTTCTGTAGGAATAGGACCAAAAAGATCATTATGAGAAAGCACCAAACATTCCAGCTGCACTAACCTGCCAATATCCTTTGGAATTGTTCCATTTAGATGATTTTTCCCAAGGTCCAAAGTAGTTAAACCGATACATTGAAACAACTCAGTTGGAATTCTTCCTTCAAAACGATTGCCATTCAAAGAAAGCACAGACAAGCTTGATAATCTACCGATTTCCTTTGGTATTTCTCCTTCCAACTTATTGTCGTTGAGAATCAAGCGTTCTAGTGTTGTGAGCTTACCCATTTCAGCAGACAGCCTACCTTCAAGGAAATTGTATGCAACACTGAATTCCAAGAGGGTTGTTGAGCTCCATATCTTTTCAGGTATTTCACCACTGAAATTGTTGTGATCCAGCTCAAGTAGGAGGAGAGGGAGCTCACCAAAATATCCAGGAATCCTTCCAGTAATCTGGTTATGATTCAGGATCAGCTGGGTCAAGTTTCTGCAATTGATAAATGTACTCTCAATAGTACCCAGAAGCATATTATTCTCCAAGTCAATCTCACTAAGAAACTTTGCATTGCATAGCTCTGGAGGAATATAGCCTGTCAATTGATTGTTGCTCAGACTCAAATGAGTCATCGAGGAGCAATTCCCAAGCTCTGAAGGAATGTGGCCACTAAAATGATTTGAAGCAAGTAGAATGTAGTCAGCTTTCTGCCACCTTCCCAACCAAGAAGGCAGAGTTCCAGTCAATTGATTTTGTTCTGCAGAGAATGAAATAAGGGAAAGATCTGCAAGCGTATCAGGAAGAGAACCTGTGAGAGAATTGAAGGTTAACACCACAGTGCTTAAATTTTTACATTTACCGAGCGCTGCTGGGATTGACCCATTCAACTCAGCATTCACAAGATTCAAAATTGTAAGGTTCTGCAGGTTTCCAATGGAGTCCGGGATAGGAGAGCGCAGAGGATTGTTTGACAGGTCTAATTTTTCTAAGCTTCTCAGATTGCCAATCTCTTCAGGAATCGGTCCTCTTAGCATGCAGGAAGGTGAATAAAGATTTACCAAATTGACAAGATTGCCAATTTCTGCAGGCAAAGGGCCAAAAAACTTGTTGATTCCTAGGCTGAGGTCTACCAAGTTCACCATGGCTCCAATATATGAAGGGACGTTTCCTGAAAGAGAGTTATTTGATACATCTAAATACTGCAAATTTATGAGCTTACCAAGCTCGGTAGGGAGATTTCCAGACAAAAACCCATTCCCAAGATCAAGCACTGATAACTTTGACAGATTACCCAAATGTTCTGGTATGGTGCCTGATAGACTATTACCTCCCACATCCAGGTACTCCAAGTCACTAAGATTCCCTAGCTCCATAGGAATTTTTCCACTGAAAGAATTAACGCTCATGTCTAGCACTCGTAAGCCAGTCAGGGAACCTAGCTCTTGAATTACACTGCCAGATAATGCATTAGTGCCCAATACTAGTTCTTCCAGGTCTCTTAGCTTTTTAATATTAGAATAGATTGCTCCAGATAACTGATTAAAACTCAAATCCAGGCGCTTAAGATTTTTAAGATTCCAGATTTGGGGTGGAATGGTACCATAAAGGAGGTTGTTTGAGAGGTTTAGTGTTTCCAGATGCACAAGAAACCCAAGATGTGGAGAGATTTTTCCTCTTAATCCTATATTTGGGAGTGAGATAGAGACCACAACAGTTCCATTGCACTCCACTCCTTTCCACTGACAAGGAGAAGAATTGGTATTCCAGTCAGCAATGCCTTCTGAGTCATCCAGACCATTTCTGAATGCCAGAAGAGCTTTGCCATCCAAGTTTGTAGCAGATGTCCTCAAAAGAAATAGAAACAAAAACCACACCATCCTGTAACGGCTGAATCTGAAAGTCCTGCTCCAAGAACTTCAATCTCTGAAAACAAAACCAACTCAACTGATCAGCATGTCAAAACATCAAGCACGCGAAGCGCATTAAAATTCAAAGGTACAGGTAGAAAAAAAGCATGGCAATTAAGAAGTGTGATAAGTTGATAATGCTAGTTTAGGTTATTTGAACTGATGTTTAAAAGATTCCTATTCTCATTTCATTCCCTGTTTGTCTTAATGGTAGATACCGATCAGCATCGGTTCTGTACGGCACAGGCATGCAGAGAGAGGGAGCCACCATGAGATTCATTGAATCATATCAGGTAAACAAAATCATTTCAGTAGACAGCTCTCTTTGACCAAATCTGAAGACTATAATTGATTACTGTACTATATGTCCATCTAATTTGTCCTTGTTAAACCCAACAGCAATTTGGTCTGTCATTCAAACATGGCTACACAGTGACGCACGGATACAGGCTGTAAAGAAAACAACATCGACACATGAATAAAACTTGCAGGTCGGAGCAGGTTGAAGTACAGCTACAGGAAAAATAGGCAGAAGATTCAAGTCTACATTGCAATGGGAGTCATTAGTTCCAATATTGAAAGATGCTTTTGTCGCGTGATATCTTATCCATTTTATCACTATTCTACATGCAAGTTGACACAGAAAGAATACATGATATGATGCTTATGGGTATTGCAGTAGAGTCTGTTTTCAGAGAGAACTGGGTTCCTGCTAAGCTAAGGAGATCTAGCTAACTGTCAAGCCAATCCCAACACTCTAAATTAACAAGTTCACAGGTACTTTAGTTGCTATAAAACAAGCATATGATTTGAAGCTCCACCCACATGTCAAACCAAGAGACACTCAACACTAGTACAAATGCTAAACATCCAGATATCAGAGATGACATTATACTGTAAATATGTGGTTGTCTTACAGAGATCATTACAATGTATACGATATAGACTGGAGGAGCGTGCCGAATCTTAGCCACTGCAGTAAGATAATAATGTAGAGATCAAGTAGATAGCAACTGCAAGTTATAACACTGAAATGGTGAGTAAGATAATATGGTAGACATCAAATAGATGACTGTAACCATAAGTCATGACACTGAAATGGGCAATGGTGGTATTATGGTAATAACATAACAGAGTGAAGAAGGGTGCTATCACATGACTCACATGACTCACATCGACATCAACATAAGGACTTGTATGGGAAAGCCAGCTACAGGATTATATAGAATGAAAAGTGATCAGAGGAGAAAGATGTAACCAAACCCAAGTCTAGGCACAGATTAAGATTCAGAAAACAAAAGAAAAGGTAACAGTAAACATTAAAAAATGCATACAAATAAAAGGCCGGGATTGAGAACATAGATCGGGATATTCAAGATAAATCATTAAATAGACAAAGACATGCTAGCTATTATGCTTATGGAACATGATTCAAACTCTGACTACATAAACAGGAAGCAGACAGTAAATGAAATCAAATAGAAAGCAGAAAAAATGGAATTTAACTGTGAATGAAATCAAAGAGAAAGCAGAAAAAATGGACTTTTAACTGTGAATGAAATCGAATTGAAAGCATGAAGAAAGGACTTTAAATAATCAGAAGCAGCAGCAGCTTTTGCCTCTCTTAGTTACCTAATACAACTCCTTGCAGCACATGCATGCACCACCTCCACTACCAAACCCAAGCACAGTCACTCGTCATTGCACCACGGAAACACAACAATACTCTGAAAGCACTCAAGGATGGTCATTGCAGTCCCCTTCAATTTCTATGTCAAATGATAACAGATGAGAGAGAGCAGAACCCCGAAACTGTAAGTGAAACTGAAGCGGCCTCTTCTTGCAAACAGAGCCCTAAAAACAGAAAAGGAGCACTATTATAAGCAGCACCCCCACGACGTAGAAAGGGTATGGCCAGTACCTGTAGCTCCCCAATTCCCTGTTGATGACGACAGTAAAAGAAAAAGAGAAAACATGATACGGAGATGGAAAGGTAACGCCATAAGCAATGAGCAGTGCCAGACAACTGCCCAGGCCTGACACCACCAACCCACGTTCCCCCCTCTTTACTGCACCGTTTCTACACGCACGGTCTCTCCTGTTCTCTTACAATAGATAATTATGAATTAGCAGCATTAACAATTATCTTTGCCACTCGATTCATTCGTTTATCGACGGATCATCAGTTTCAGAGCGTTCTAGTCGCGCTCCGCGTGGGCTCATGCAACAGTAAAATCTCGTATTTCAAAATATATCACCGTAGTAAAGGGATTCTCTCTTTTTATCACAAATTTGGTGAAAATTTCAGGCAGGTTTTCAAGTTTTCATACCCTGATTTTAATTTGGAGGCGTGTATTACTCGCCCCTCAACAACCCTGTAATTAAGATGAAAATATAGATTACTCCAAAGTATGATGAATCGGGGTAGAACTTAAGAATTGCTCTCAACTCTCATGGATAAAAGTGGAACCATGAAATACACCACATTGAATATTTGAAATTATAAGAATTGCTCTCAATTCTCATGGATAAAAGTGGAACCATGAAATGCACCAAATTGAATATTTGAAATTATACTGGTAAGCATTATGTATAAGATATTTCATGATTTCAATGTTGATTTTAGATAATTGGTATAAATTTTATTATGATATTTGTAATAATAGAAATTGAATATTTGAATCTATAATTACTTATTATGGATAATATATTTTATGATTTCAATTTTGATTTTCCAGAATTGGTACAATATTATTATGATATTTTTGATAGCCGTGATTTTAGACTTGAGATTAATCTAATTTCTAGAAAAAAAAATAGAAAGAAGTAGATTAATAAGTAGACAAATTAAATTTTTTAGTAATTTTTTTTTATAGATAAAGTTTTACTTTGATATATTTATTTTTTGAAATTTCTAAGTTGTTTTAAAATGAATTAAAATTATTCCCCCCCGGATGGGGTGACAGGGAGGGCAATGCAGCCACGTGGGGGGGAGCCGGGACGCGAAGTTAATACATCCACCGGCTCCCGTCAACTCGCCCATTAACGAGCAATGCACACACGCAGGGGCATTCAAAGGCCGAGACCCCTCGCGCAAGTGACGGGTACCAACATTAACCAGCGGGTTTTAATGGCGGAAGTGATGGATGAGGTTATAGCTTTGGCAACAGTTTCAGCGTTCATTATACGAGGTGTAAGTCCCGGTAGCAGACTGCCCTCGAACACACAGGCGCACCAGCACCACGGTCGATTTTCTCACATTACACTGGAGTGGTCGCTGCTCTTAGCCACCTCGCCTATTCCCAGCAATTCGACTCCAACTGGGCACCCTGGGAGCATTCATTGGGACTGCAACATGCCAAGAATTAGAGGAAAATCACGACGGGGGGCGGCTTGGTATGTTGCGCAGTCGCGCCGTAAACGAAAGGAAAATTTCGAAAGGGCATTGGCAATGGCTACCAGAAGACGCAGGCAGAGGCCAAGGACGCCTCCAATGGCGGTCGTTGAGGAGGAGATCCCGGCAAGAGGTTTAGAAAGTTCGCCTGAGCACACCCTGTTCTTTGTGCCTGAAAACTGGAACCCGCGCTCGTTTTTTGGCTCGGCTGGGACTTCACGGCCGGCAGGAGGCACCACAGGTGTCGAACGACCATACTCACCCTGCTATGTGGAAGAAGAACCTCCCCCCGAGCCCACCAGGGAAGCAGAGGGACACAACGCGCAGGGAGGCAGAGCGACCACCAGCGAGGAGCACGTGGATAGCAATCGCCCAAAGCAGCAACCTTCAACGGACTGGGATTATCTCAATCTCCTCTTTGAGATGAGAAATCTGCTTGAGGACCAGGTCTTCCGCATCGCGAGATTAGAGCAACGGCTCGACATGTTCTTTGCAGCGCACTCGAGAGCCACGCCAAAGAAGCAATGCCCGACATGCGCAAGAGCCTACTCCTTTCCTGCCAGATGGAAGCACTCTGCGGTCGACGACACACACCCGGGCTCAGAGGTTATCTGATGTGCAGTCCCAAACTTTGTTTATGGTTCAGTTATTTCAGTTTACGCCTTAGGCTAGATAGATATCAATGTTTTATAGCTCTAGATAATAGAACCAGTTTCAGGACTATGTCTACTCGTCCTGGTTTCCTTCGGGCGGGATGTAGCAGAGACAATTTGGCCAAATTTTGTTTATGCTGCAAACATGGAGATACCTGGACATGGATGCCCAGCTGTCTCGGTTTCCTGTTCAGGCGGGATAGCTGGCATCACCTACAGATATGTATTTTGTCTCTATTAATACAATAGGTTCCAACTTTTTTACTTAAAAAAAAAAATTCTTCCCATGAGTCAGTTGGTTATGGACTGCTTTGTTAGCTATGTTAAGGTTGGCGTGTTTTGTTAAGGCATTTCTTGATTTGTTAGCTATGTTAAGGCACTTCTTGCCACGTCCCTGGTTCAAACCTCATGTGTCCCTGAAAATTATAGGTTAGCTATGAAAAAATGAATCAAAAAGTTCCATTACTTAGATTTAACAAAGAATTTCCACTTCAAACAAAGTGAGTTTATCCACTTATTAATTCAAACAAAGTGAGTTTGTCCACTTATTAGGCTACTCTCAAAAACCCACAATTAGGATGGGGATGAGTAAATCACTGAGAACTATTAGATATAAGGTGGAACTGTGAAATACAATAGTAAAATAATATCTCAAAAAATTTACCAATTATAACTAGATTTAAATTCTCAAAATTTTAAAATTTAAATTGATCATTTTTTTTAATCACTAAATTCCAACCATTTGAAAAAATAAAAATACGCAATTAAACTCTCCCTCCACCACTCCCTCCCGGTATATATTCTCCCACCCTCACGTGCCTATTTCATATAAGTGGCGGTCACATGGAATGCAAAGGGAGGGCGCTCCAAGCTCCCCGTCCCCTTCTCCTGTCGGGAGGAGCAGCAGCAGCACGGAAGCGCCGGTGAGAGCTGACACGTATCCTCCAGTCCAGTAGCGGTTGCGTGATCCACTCGGGAGATCTCCCCAGGTCTTTCCTTCATTGTACTTGTAGCCTTTGTCTGACACAAGCTTAACCCTCACCATCACCCTAACCCAACCTCGGGGGTAGAACCGCTCTCTTTTCTCGTAACTCCTCCTGTCGGAAGCCATCGCAACAAAACAGAGTCTGTCCGCCGGCCAAAGATGATATCCAGAATCAAGACTCCTTCGCTGAAGAAATTGAAGGGCCCCACCCGCCGCTGCATGGGTTTTTACGCTGGTTTTACGTCCGCGTTATAACCAAAGATGTAAGGGGGCAATTATTTTATTAAATAATGAAATGACAAATTTCGGGTAACTGCAGGCAGCACAGCCCGCACGCGCTCCTGACGGGCCGGGGCCGGGGCCGGGGCCGGGACCTGGGCCTGCTCTCCACTGCAGCTCAATAAAATATATCTGGCTTTATAAAAAATTCAACAAAGGCAATCACCTTGAAAAAAATCTTTCACATCTTTAGGGACAGTACGATTTTCAACTATTTCATTTATAAATAAAATAATATAACCATAACGTCTTCCTAACATTTTAATACTTGACTTCTCTAGGGGTAGTTTCAATGATGACTATAATGTACATTGGTTTGACATAGATTTTCTTGCGGAATAGTGTCTATGCTAAAATTACTTTTTGATCTTGGAGTAAGACTTAAAATTACCTATGATTGGTTAAAAGTTAGTCTTCTTTGGAAGTAAGGAGACAGGTTAACAACACAAAAACTAGAAACATTTGACAGCGTGAAAGTCTACCCTCTTATGAACCACCAACACATCATTTTGTATGGTGTAGTTTTCATTGATTGATATAGTTTTCCTTTAATAATTTGCATATAATAATAATTGATAACTATCTTTATTACTAGTTAATAATTGAGTTACAATAAATTTTACCACCTTTAAAAAACAAATAAATTAATTGACAAATCAACATTTATAAAAAAAAAAATTAACTAAAATTTAAAACAGCCAAATATCTTTCTCACACCCACAACCTTATTTTAAAATCTCATCACATATTCATCAACACATCCCATCCCACATCACACCCACAACCTTGTTTTAAAATCTCATCAACACATTCTATCCCACATCCTTACTTTCAAACCCCATGGCACATTCATCAACACACTTCATCATAAAAATGTAATGGGTAAAGAGCTCATGAATTGTGGAGTTTCAATTTTTTATTTACAAATTGTTTTTATAGAAGCATTTTAAGGGGTGAATTGAAAGAATAAAGGGGGAAATTAGAATTGAAAATTTATTTATTTTTATTTATTTATTTTTTAAATTAATTTTTTTAATGTGTGATGTAATATTTTAGCTATTTTTGATAGAAAAAATATAATTTTAAATCTTATGAAATATTCTTGTAACATTTATAAAATCATAAAAATCTCCTGAATTAAATTTAGGATGATATTGAACTCCTTATTTTCTTATTGTTTGAACTCGTTACTTTCTTAATTAAACTCATTATTTCCTTATTGTTTGAACTCCTTACTTCCTTAATTGGTAGAAAAAATATAATCTTAAATCTTATGAAATATTCTTGTAACAATTATAAAATGTAATAGTTTTTTTTATGAAAAAAAAAATAAAATTTATTTTTAAGAAAAAATAATCATAAAAATCTTAAATTAAATTTAACATTGAACTCCTTATTCTTATTGTTTAAAGTCCTTACTTATTGTTAAGAAAAATATAATCTTAAATTTTATGAAATATTCTTTTAACATTTATAAAATATAACTTCTTTTTTATGAAATCATAAAAAAGATAAAAAATAAATAAATAAATAAATCATAAAGATCTTAAATTAAATTCACTGTATCATTGAACTCCTTACTTCCTTAAGATCATAATTTAAACTTGTTATTATCATTGAACTCCTTACTTCTTATGGTTAAGATCCTAATTTAAACTTTTTACAACATAACATTGAACTCCTTACTTCCTTTTTGTAAATTCCTAATTTAAACTTGTTATAGTATGAAGTCCTTTTTTAACTGTTTATTTCATGAGTTGTGAGCAATGAAATTTTTTTGATCTGTAATTTTTATAGATTAAGCATCTTTATATATATATAATATATTTGTTAAAAAACTATAAAAAATTGAAAAGTTGAATTATATATATAATGATGATGATTAATGCCATTAAGATGGAATTGGTCTATTCAACTTTAATAGGGTAAGTGATTACTTATGATTATTTAGAATTTTGTTTTTGTGCTAGAAAAGCATTAAGAGAAGCTTTCCAAGATCACCATACTTTTGTTGAGTTAAGAGGTTAGGAAGGTTGGTAGTGTGATAAATATATTTGTAAAAAAACTATAGAAAATTGAAAAATTGAAATTTAAAATATTGTGTTCCAAGTATTAAGTATAAAAGAGATTATTTAAATTTGAGAGGTGTATTCTATTAGACTACCTATAATGTCATATACAAAAAATAGAGGGAACAAAGTCTGTATATTGTATTATGGAAGGTAATTTTTTTTCAATGTATTTTTTTATTTTATAGATGGTTAGTTTAATTTTAAAAAATCAAATTTTCTTTTAAACATTTTTTTAAATAAGATTCTTTGAAATTGTAAATTTTCAATAACTTATACAATTTTCCAACCTTTAAACAATGTCATATCCAAATTATATTAACAAACTAGATCTATTAACCAAAATATTATTGAAACTTTGTGCAACTTTTTAAGGCTTAGATAATGTCAAGTGGATTTAATTTTCTAGGAGGAATTTGGCAAAACCAAAGTCAATTATTTTTCATTTGTGTTTATTATTGAGTAAAACATTGATTGCTTAAATATCTATGTATGATCAAAACCAAAATTTAGTATGATATAAATAGGAAATAGCTCAATCAAGCCCTCCACCCCCCTCAGTTGGGCAAGGAGGTTTGGTGGTTGACTTGCCCCCAAGAGATCATCTAACCTACATGTAGCTCTATTTCAAAAGGTATAACTTAACCTACTTGAATATTGAAATCCCAAGTACTAAATAGATAATAGGAGTTGTACTTTTGTCTAAAGATCTCATTCATCATGAGGAAGAATACAAATCTTTTATCTTGAAAACATATCACTCTCCACTTATGGAGTAGATCAACATGGCCAATACATTATTTATCTTACAATAGAGTACTCATTTTGAGTGTATAAATCCTTGAACTACTTAGGAAAAACTTCTAGATATTGTGTAAGATAATGCTCTTAACTTATGATTAGTAAAGGGAATTCCTCACTCATTTAATTGGAACAAGGAATAGAAGTTTGTACCTCTGGATCTACTCATGATTCAAGTCAGATAGCTTTCTCTTAGCTTTCTCCATTAATTCATTTGACTTAACCATGAATTGATTCCATCCTATTCACAATTATCACGTTGATTTGAAAAGATGCGCATATTATACATCCATTTAGGTATAAAATAGACATTTCTACTTATTTGATTATCTGAATGAGATCTGGTCATGATCAAATATAATAAAAAACACTAAAAATCATATTAGATATTATAAAGATCTTTTTGTTATCACATACATAATATCAATAAGGTTGAGGAATAAGTTTTCCAAC
Organism: Picea engelmannii; assembly: GCA_009831015.1. Classification (NCBI taxonomy): domain Eukaryota; kingdom Viridiplantae; phylum Streptophyta; class Pinopsida; order Pinales; family Pinaceae; genus Picea; species Picea engelmannii. The sequence continues at coordinate 481,878 of ML783496.1, read as the reverse complement.
ACTAACTCCTACTAATATAATCCTAGCTGCACCTAACCATTATTTCATTACATATAAAAACCTTAGTGGAGATATTTCCTTAAAGCTCCAATTATTTTATGAGGTAAGATTTTTATGTATTATTTTTTTTAAGTTGACTCTTCATAAACCCCCTCCCGCGAAATCATACTAACCAGTTTCCTAAACTCATCATAAATATAAGTCAAATCCTTTCCATGCATGTCTTTCCTACCATTTGTTGTATTTATAGTTAATAAGATAAAATTTTAACAAATCAGCAAACAAGAAGAAACTGAATAGAGCTTATTATTCTTAAAATTTTGGTTAAAACTAGTAGTCTTTCTAAATTGTGTGAAGTTTAGTGATTAATCTTTAATTTTGATGATTAATTTACAATCATAATAATTACACGTTAATTTTGATAAATAATCCACAATCACTCAAAGAAATAATTGCTAGATATTTGGGTCATAAAAGTATTAAACTAAGGTCATCTAGCAAAAAAAACCCTAATTTTATGTTATTAATAATTTTAATAATTCAAATTTATTTTTAAATTGAAATAATAGCTTTGCATGATTTTTGGGTCATAAGAGTATTGAACTAAGATCATCTAGCATCTGGCAAAAGAAACCCTAATTTTATATTATTAATAATTTTAATAATTGAAATTTATTTTTAAATTGAAATAATAGTTTTGCTTCTGTAATATAATTTTTTTACTTTAATTATACTAAAAAATTGTTTTTAAATGTTTAATTTTATTGTTTTGAATCTTTAAAAACAATGATGAAATAAACTCTATAAATAATAAATAAAATAAATTTTAATAATGTTAAAATTAAATAATAAATAAAATAAATTTTAATAATGTTAAAATTAAATAATAAATAAAATAATTTTAATAATGTTAAAATTGTGAATGATGTTAATATTGAAATGAAAATTTATAATTAATAAATAATATAAATTGTAATAACGTTAAAATTGTGAATGATGTTAATATTGAAAGGAAATTTAATATAGCAAAATCATTTTTCACATGAGCAAAACTTACATTAAATTTTATTTAATGTAATCTATATTCCCTCCCCATGTTTTCAAAAGAAAAATAAATTTATATTCCCATGTTTTCAAAAGAAAAATTAATCACCATGTCATCTCTCTTCATTACTTTGATGGCAACGCAACACTTAGAAACTCACTATTTTGTCTAACTAATAACCTAACCTACACTATTGTCAAAAGAAAAGGAACTCTCCATATATTCCCATGTTTTCAAAATAAAAATGAATCACCATGTCATCTCTCTCTTCATTACTTTGATGGCAACGCAACACTTAGAAACTCACTATTTTGTCTAACCAATAACCTAACTTACACTATTGTCAAAAGAAAAGGAACTCTCCATCTAAATGGATTTGAGTAGGTTACCAACTATCTTTACTTCCATCTCGTTTGCTTATGACCAGTCACGTTCAACCCTCGTTGACTTATGAATCTGCCCCTTCAACACTTTAATCTTATGATATTTGGTGTAACCACCTTCTTCTCGTTGTTTATGACTAGTCACCTTCAACCCTAGTTGACTTATGACTAGTCACCTTCAACACTTTAAGATGATGACCTCTATGCAATCTTGTAATCTAAAGTGAGAATGATCCATCTCCAACCCTCTAACCAAGATGGAAAAAGGTGCTCAAGTCTCTCTCTAGACACATTAAAAGTGTATCATGTATTAAATGACACTTAACACAAGTTTTGATTAATGAGTGTTGGGAGTGGCATAATAGTTTGTCTCGTTTTTAACTTTTATTTAATTTAATAAGTGTTTTTTGTTTTTTGGTTTTGGGTAGTTCTATATGAAATAATGAATTTTGGAAAATTTTGGGGGCTAATTTTTATTTATGGGTTAATTTTCCATGTTTTTTCCTAAAAAAAATTCATCAATTTCCATTTTTTCTAAAAAGGATTCACCTAAATTCTATAGAATAATTTTCTTTTACCTTAAAAATAACTCAAATTTTATAGAACCTATATAAAATCTTTAAAAATTTGAATATTTTTACAAAAATATTGCCAAACATTTTATAGTTTTCATATTAAGGACTAGTAAGATTTGCCAAGGTTTCTACATTTTGAGATAAATTTCCATCCTTAAAATTATCCTTGTGAATGAGACATTACAAGTGATCTTAAATTCCTAATGGATAAAGACCATCCTCTTATATGAACACTATTCCCACTACTATTCCATATCCTTAGTGGTTGTAAACATCTTGATAGAGACCAATGCTATTTCATATCCCTAATGGTGGTAGACATATTGATGGAGACCATCCTCTTTATGTGGACAATGTTCTCATTACTATTTCATATAATGTGTTAGTCAATACGATAGTTGTTTTGTACTTATTACTATTTCATATGATGTTCTGTGTTAGTAAATAGGGATAATTGTTATTTAGATATATTATTTAATAATTGTGAAATTTTAATGAAAAATATGTTTATTATGGTTTTTTGATTGAAGTTGGATGTACTTCCATTAAATTTAAATCCATGACAAGGTATTGGAGTAAAGTTACAAGCCTATAATTTCTTCCTTTTCTTATTGATGTCTCTTCATGAGAGGTCAAATTAGAGTTTTTTAATGAGAATTTGGAAAAAAAAAAAAAAAAAAAANGAGTTTTTTAATGAGAATTTGGAAAAAAAAAAAAAAAAAAACTATTTTGTTTGATGGAATTGCACATTTAAGTGTACATATTTCATAATTCTAGCGTAACAAGAGTTTTCAAGGCTATTGAATCAATCATTGTAAACAAATCAATGATATTAGAAAAATTGTCAGTGGTTTCAACAAAAAATCAAATTGTCGGATTTCAGCAAGGCCAACTAAGAAAAGAGTCAAATCATTAGCTCATTACCCTACACCTTGGATATTTAGAATAAAAACAAAAATTAGTCAATAAAAGTAAGGATCATTTGTTGTTGCTTCTAGCATGAGCAACAACAACCACAGGCTCAAAATAGGTTGGCCAATAGGTTTTGAGGTTTTAATTAATTATTGGAACATAAATGGAGACAATTAAATTAATAATATCGATTATATTAATTCTTACCTACATCCATATGAAGTTTAAAGGTAAGACGTAGAAAGCCATTGTAATCATTAATAAGATAATGTTGAAATGCTACAAACATTTTATCAAATCCAATTTTGTTTATTCAAAATTACTTTTCTAAGATTATGGGCTTAAAAAATAAAATGAATATTGCAAAAACCAAGACTATGCATGGTCTCTGTAATGAAAATAGTCACTAGACCAACCCACTAACACCTTGGACTTATTGAAATTGTAAAATTTGTTAGACAAAGGAGGATGAGGATTAACATTATTTCCTTTTAACCTGAATTTCCCTTAATAACATAACACATAACTTTACCTAGTTGTTAGAGATCATGAGGTAGAGAACTACCTACTACTACTTCCAGCGCGATTCATTAAGAACCTCAACTACCCATAAGTGGGTTGGCATGTGGCCACAAGTAAATGACGATTAGTTAGAATATCTCAACACCCCCCTTAAGTTGAATAAGGGGCCACAAAAATTCCATTACATCCATAGATTGTCTTAGAAATCACCATATCACTCCTCCATAATGTTAAGTCGGCGTTGTCAAAAGCCATATTGGTCATGAAGAAAGCCTTCACGATCAATAATGGGATTGATAGTGCTAAAATGGTTCTTCAGTTGTGCAAACTCATATTTGTTGGGTAGAGGAAGGTACGTTGAAATAAGGGCATGTGACGAGGGTGAGTCTAACTATTGAGAAGGTTAACTAAGAAAGTTAGCAGTATCGATAAGAGTTGAAATGGCCCACTTGGGAAAATATGGAAACAATGAAGTAGAAGGAACACTATCATCATCATCATAATCCAACACCAACAACTTGAGTAGACGTGTCATCATTGAATTAGGTATCACTATGTTGCACATATAGAGAGGGCCCATCACTAGGTTGCACATCTAGAGAGAGATCATCACTAGAATTGTAGCATCCCCAGCCCCAAGCTGGGCTATGCCACATAAAAATTGCGACTCTTTGATACCATTTAATTACCTAAATGCTCTACATATGAATGTAAATGCATTCTAACAATATATAAACTTAAGCATAATTAAAACAATAAATACCCATAACAAAAAATAGATAAACAAGCACACAGTAATTAAAACAAACACATAATAGACACGCCCTTTGTAAACAAGTCACCAACTACGTGTAGACCTCAGACTTTCCTCCCAGCCATAGACTCTGGTGCTCTTAAAATCTCAACAACAGGTCACCCCCAAGCTAGGGATAAAAATCCATCAGGCCAAAGGATTCCTAACCTAGGCTAAGGTTTAATAACAACAAAAATGCTCAGAATAAGGTGCCAACTCCAGCAACCAGCCTACAACCTATCATTCCTCGCAGTTTTCCCATCCCAGGAAGTGTGCCCCTTCTTTGCTCAATAGTCCTTCAGCTACTCTACTTCCCTTCCAGGGCTTCAACAACAGTTCGGAAAGGAAGTCTTAGAGCTCTGTAGCTACAGCCTGGCACATAGGGAAACAATTCCCATAATTTATCCCACTTGGAGAGGATTCTCACGTGATTGATATCTTGCTTCTTTAGGATACACACAGACCTAACAACCTTCTTCTTCAACTCATATTACTTGGTTTACTAGTTATAATCAACTTCCAAATCTTTCCCAAGTATAAGTATGGTTGATGGATGGCAGAGTGTACATATGACTAGAGTGAGTGAGTGAATAATTAGAGAGTGATAGCCAAAATGTACTAAGTTCTTACTTTAATTATGCATGTTCCCAACTTGACACATGTCATGTTGGGAACTACCTTGTCCCCACTTTCCCTCACTTGGGTGATATGTTCCTCATCATTAGGAACTTAGAATAAATAAATATCCCATACTTTAGGCTTTAGGAAATAGGAAATATTAATCTAATATTCCTTGACTTAAGCCTCCTTGGCTTAGCTTCCTTTCCTTCTAGTGTATTTCTACCCCCCCATACTCTTTTTGTCTGGTCAGTCTGTAGCAATGATATATTTTTTATTAATATCCGAGTGTGATTACATTTTACAATGATAATAACCACACATGAACTTTGGCCCAAAATGTATTGGATCACACGCCTATATGTACATTACAATTGGGGTTCAGCCTATGGATATTACATTCCCCTCCCCCTTATTTATGCATTGTCCTCAGTGCATTATATACACACATACTATCAAAATCTTCAAAAGTATTCAAAAAGATGCGCGTACTCCGCCCGCATGGCATCTTCATGCTCCTAGGTTGCATCTTCAGGACCATAACAAGTCCATTGGACCTTTACCATCCCTACTGCTTGATTTCAAAGTAGCTTGACTTTACGATCCAATATGTACATCGATTGTACTCAGAAGTCTCCTTCTTGCTCCACCTGGATCACATTGCAATCAATTACATGATTAGCATCATGCACTTAATTTTTAAGCAAAGACACATGGACTACATTATGAATGCAAATGGATGCAGGTAGTGTAAGCATGTATGCAATATAACGAATCCTCTCTAGGATTTCAAAGGGTCCACAATATCTCGCTGCCAATTTTGCACAGTTCCCCAATGCCAGAGAACTTCTCTTGGCCTTCACTTTTAAGAACAGATGGTCACCCACTTTAAACTCTCTATGAGTTTGGCCTTTATCTGCATAGATTTACCTCCTATCTTGAGTAGTATTTAATTTCTTCTTAATCTTCACCATCTATTCCTCCATTTCCTTGAGCAATTCTATCCCAACCATGCTCTGTATGTTTGGTTATCCCAACTCACTAGTGTGTTGCACTTTCTACCATATAATGCCTCAAATGGGCTCATATTTAAAGATGCTTGATACCCATTATTATAAGAAAAATCAACTAAGTGTAGGTATTCTTCCCATTTTGATGGTTTATCCATCACATACATCATCAACATATCTTTAATCACATGATTGACCCTCTCTATTTTCTCATATGACTTTGGATGATATGTTGTACTAGAATTCAGACTTGTCCCAAATCCTTTAAATAATCCCTTCCGATTTTTTTATGTGAACTTGGGATCTTTGTCAAAAACAATTGCCTTAGGCACACCATGAAGCCTGGAAATTTCCTTCATATAAATATCTGCAATGTTGGCTTCCTCATGAGTGAGCTTTACTGGAATAAAGTGAGCAACTTTAGTGAGCTTATCCACTACCACCATGATGGAATCATGTTACTTCATTGTTATGGGCAGCTTGGTGATGAAATTAATTGTCACCACTTCCCATTTCCATTCTAGAATGGGCAATGGTTATATAAAACCATTTGGATGTCTATGCTTAGCCTTGACCTTCTAACATTCCATACATCTCGCAATATACTCAACTGCCTCTTTCTTCATGCATGGAAAAAAATATTGTCTTTTGAGTGCTGCAATTGTTTTCTGGTAATCTGGGTGCCCAACATAAGGCACATTATGCATCTCTCTTGGCACCATGTTTTTCAGCTCTTGAAAATTAGATACACATATTAATGGTTGTAGCATGCATCTCATGTACCCTCCTGTTGAGTGCATCAACCACCTTGTTCTCCTTAACTTTGATATGCTTTATATCAAAGTCATACTCATTGAGGAACTCCAACCATCTACTTTGTATGGCATTCAAAGTTGGTTGTCCAAACAAATATTTCAAACCATTATGGTTTGTTCTCAGTTCAAATCTCTTTCCCATGAGGTAGTGCCTCCACATCTTCAAGGCATGGACTATGGATGCTAATTCTAAATCATGCATGGCATAGTGCCTCTCATGCTCTTTTAACTATCTTGACTTGTAGCATATCACATGCCCATTTTGACTAAGGACTCCTCCAAGACCTTCCTTACATGCATCAATGCACACAACAGAATCTTTGTTTAGATCAACAATCCTCAAAATTGGTGCACTTGTCAAAAATCTCTTCAAGCGTTGGAAACTTCTTTCACAATCAGAGGCCCATTCAAATATCACACCCTTATTTTGTAAAGATGTGATTGGGTGTGCAATATTTGAAATCACTTCAATAAATCTTCTATAATATCCTGCAAGTCCCATGAAAGATCTCACGTCTAAGACATTCTTTGGAACTGGCCATCCCTCTATGGCTCTTATCTTTTGTGGATCCACCGCTATCCCTTCCTATGAAATGATATGGCCCAAATAATGAATCTACCTTTGATAGAATGAGCAGTTGCTCAACTTTTCATACAGTTGATGATCCATCAATACTTGTAGTACCATCCTTAAGTGTTGTCCATGCTCTTCTTCAGACTTAGAGTAAATAAGTATGTCATCAAAAAATACAATGGAAAACTTATCTAAGTAATCTCTGAAAATACCATTCATTAAACACATGAAGACAATTGGTGCATTTGACAACCCAAATGACACCACTGTGAACTCATAATGGCCATACCTTGTTCTAAATGTTATCTTGTTGATATCCTCTTCTTTAATCACCTGATGATAACCTGATCCGAGGTCAATCTTGGAGAATATCTTTGCATCCTTCAAATGATAAAAAATATCATCTATCCTTGGCAAAGGATAATTGTTCTTCACAGTCACTTTATTCAGATGCCTAAATTCAATGCAAAGCCTCAATTTTCCATCCTTATTTTTTACAAATAACACTGGGGCACCCCAAAGGTGACACAATTGGGTGTATATACCCCTTCTTCAAAATCTCCTCAAGTTGCATTTGAAACTTATTTAACTCTGGAGTACTCATCCTATAAGGTTTCTTGGACACCGGAGTTGCTCCATGCATTAGATTGATAGAGAAATCAATATCCATCTTGGGTGGAAACCCCAATGTTTCTCTAAATACATCTTCAAACTCTTTTAGGACAACATAGTCTTCAATGTTTGGCACTTTATCCTTAGCTACCTCATCCATGTGTGCTGCAAATAATTGGCATCCTTTCATGAAAAATTTCTTAGTTGCAAGGTTGAAACTTCTTTGATAGTTACTGCCCTTGGAATGCCTTGAACTATCCTCAAGTGCCCTTCTTCATTCAGGCAAGTAAATTCCTTGTTGTAACAATCTAGGACATCATGATGCTTTCCCAACCAATACATACCAATGAGACAATCATATGAGCCCAAAGGTATGGTATTCAAATATTCCCTTGTGCTCATCCCATTCATGTCCATTAGAAATTCCTTAACCAACTCATTAATTATTCTTTTATCCCCTGTAGCTAACTGAACCAATGAAGATTTCCCAAGTTTTCTTCTTGGAAAACAAAAACTTTCCACCATCGTAAGATCTATATAACTCTTACTAGCTCTTGAATCAATCAAAATAGCAATAGTTTGGTCATTGATCTTACCTTCCACTTCAATCATGTGGGATTGAAACTAAGCTTGTTTGTTGTCCAGGGCTACATAGATCCTTGAAATTCCTCTACCCACATCCTTAACTATATCAACTTGTTGTACATTGTGAAAAACCCTCACTTTTTCACATCTACGAGAGAAATCTTTGTACATGTGATGTCCCTCACAACCCCAACATTTCATAGGCTACTGTCTTGGTCTCTTCCAATAATTTTTTCATTCTCGTCTCATTTTGAGTTGGCCATCCCTGAGAATTATTTCTGAAGAATGGTGGCTTGTTCCCCTTCTTCCTCTACTCCATCTTTCCTTTCTTCTTGTCTTCCCAAGCAGGCTTTTGGAAAGTTGGTCTTCCTCTATATTGATTATAGAGACATTTGTCTCTCCTTATTGCTTCATCCAATGTCTTGGGATCATCATGTTGTATCTTGTCACTGAATATTGATGGCAACCCATTCAAGAACCTTTGAATCTTGACATGTTCATCCTTGATGAAGTCAACATAATTCAATAGCTCTAAAAATCTCCTTTCATACTCATCCATGGTCATGCTCCCAACATTGAGTTCGAAGAAATCCTTCATCTTCCTATCATAATAATTGTTGGTCAAGTATTTCTTCTGAAAGTACTTCTTGAACTACCTCCAAATGAGTTTCTTCTCATCAATGTGTTGTACCTGCACAAGTTGGTCCCACCATAAAAATGCTTTTCCTTTCAACTGGTAAGTGGAAATTCTTCCTTCTTCCCGTGAGGAGTAATTATGCAAATGATAGTATTTACTCATTCCTAATGACCAAGTATCTACATCCTCATATTTCTTGTGCTCACCATCAAAGGTAGGATATTTTATCTTATTCATTTCTCATTGCAATTCATCCACTCCAGACCTTCTCTTATGCTTTCTAATAGGAGATGGACTTGAACTACTATGTGCTCTTCTAATTAAATTTATTGGTGAGTGATGGTGATGGATGTCAACACTTTTGGATTCTCTTCTTTTATCATGAGACATGTGGCTCTTTGAATTGCTTGAGTCCGTCCCCTTATCCACTTTCTTCTATATTTTGTCCAAGCTTTGCAACAAGATGATGTTGATGCCATCTTTATGCTCTTTGGATTTCATAAGCATCTAATTATCATCCTTATAGCTTTGAACATCTCTTTGGAGACTCTTTATAGTTTCCACCAAATTTATTCTTTCCTCCTTGCCTTCTCCATGCCCATTCGAATTTGTCTTTCCATCTAGGCTTAGTGTCAAAACTGGAGCTTTGTTACCACATTGTAGCATCCCCATCCCCAATCTGGGTTGTACCACATAAAATTTTTTACTCTCTTATACCATTTGATTACTTAAATTCTCTACACGTGAACGTAAATGGATTTCTAACAATATATAAGCTTAAGAATAATTAAAATAGTAAATTCCCATAATAGAAAATAGATAAATAAGCACACAATAATTAAAAAAACACATAATAGACACTTGTATTTTGTAGATAAGTCACCAACTTCATCTAGACCTCAGACTTGCCTCCCAGTCATAGACTCTGTTGCTCATAAACTCTCAACAATAGGTCACTGCTGAGCTACGGATAAAAATCCACCATGGAAAAGAATTCCTAACCCAGGATAAGGTATAATAACAATAGAAATTCTCATACTAAGGAGCCAACTCCAACCACTAGCCTATGAAATCTCATTCCCCACAACCTATCCCACCCCAGGAAGTGCACCCCTTATCTAGTCAATAGTCCTTCAACCGTCCCACTTCCCTTTTGGGGCTTCAACAATAGGTCAGACATGAAGTCTCGAAGCTCTATAGCTATAGCCTGGCACATAGGGAAACAATTCCCAATAGTTCTCTCATATTGAGAGAATGCTCAAGGGCCTGACAACTTGCTTCTTCGGGATACACACATGTCTGGCAACCTGCTTCTTCAACATAGATTACTTGGTTTACTAGTTACAATCAACTTCCAAAGTTTTCCCAAGTACAAGTATGGTTGATGGATGACAGAGTGTAGATATGACCAGAGTGCGTGAGTGAATAATGAGAGAGTGATAGACAAAATGTACCAAGTTATTACTTTAAGTATGCATGTTCCCAACTTGACACTTGTCATGTTGGGAACTACCTTGTCCCCACTTGCCCCCACTTGGGTGATACATTCGTCATCATTAAGAACTTAGGATAAATAAATATCCTAGGCTTTATACTTTAGGAAATATGAAATATTAATCTAATATTTCCTTGACTTAATCCCTCTTAGCTTAGCCCCTCTTCTTAAACCCTTAGCCCCCTTTCCTTCTAGTGGAGTTATATCGCCCCATACTCTTTTTGTCTGGTTCGTCTGCATCAATGATGTATTTTTATTAATATACGAGTATGATTACATATTATGATGATAATAACCAGATAGACGCTTTGGCCTCAAAATACATATACAAAGGAATTCTGGACCAAAATGTCCTGGCTCACCAACCTATATGTACAATACAATTGGGATTCAACCTAGGGGTATTACATGAATGCTCATCAAAAGAGGGTTGATCATCGGATGCTCATCCGAAGGAGGCTCATCACTAGGATGCATATTCTCGTCAACAAACAAAAAGATGGAAAAGACATTTGGAATGGAAGAGGGTTGGAAGAGCCAGTAGGCCCATAAGTCCTCAATGTCTATCTGAAAGAAGTGCTTCAAAAGGTACCCATGGGTGCACCAATACTCGATGAAGATGTGGTAAGATCCATTACAACAAGGTGAGAGTCACCAACAATCACTATGTTGAAGAAGAAGAGACATGTTCCATGGAAACTTGTTGATAATCATGATTGAAAAAATGTGATGAAAGAGATATTGACAAACCTTGAGGAACAATTCATTAAATATATCATCATGATGCTCAATAACACAATGAGTGATGGGGTCGTAAAGATGATACCCCTTGAAAATACTCATTGTAGCCAACTATAGTCCAATGAGGAGTATATTGGATAGGTGATATAACATGCCTTCCATGATGTGGGTGGATGCATGCACCTAATCCAAAAAGATTAAAATGTGAAATAGAGGGATTCTAATCATGCAAGCATTCATAAGGAGTCATACCAGATACATCACAAGTAAGTGTGGATTTTATGATAAATTTTGCATATACAACCACTTCATCCTAGAAGGAAATCATCAGGTTCTAAGTGTGAAGCATACAACATGCCATTGCTATGATATCCCTATTCTTCCCCTCAATTTATTATCCTCACCCATCAAACAGGAGACACTTGATCTTCAACTTACATTGAGATTCAATAATGTTTTTGAACTCTTAGGATTTGGAAAAACATGCTTGTATTTAATGGTGTAGACCTTTAAAATAGAGAAAATTCATCGATAGAGGTGAGGAAGTACTTGGCTCCCACAAGAGAAGTGGCCATGGCACCACTGTTGGACACACCTACCACACTTAGAGGGGGGGGGGGTGAATGAGTGTGGGAATCTTTTTCCCAAAACTTCCCTCTTACAAAAAAAATCCTTAGTTAACATTCAACATTTGCTCATTACTCATTGTTGTCATTTATAATCAGTTAGATGTGAATACATATCTGCAACATATATCAACAACATATCATCAACAAATCATCTCCACCAGGAACACAATGAACACAAGATGTATGTACAATTTTTCTTTTTATTATGGACTTCAATCCATGGGTTTTTCAGCAACACCTGAATAGAGTACAACTCTAGAAGAGAACCAGCTCTATATGCAAGACTCAGCTTACATTCTCAGCACCAACTGATATGAGGCAACAATCCTCAACATATATCAATTTGTCAACATAAACAAGTGCATCAACCATGCACCAACCTGTGCCAAACAACCTATAATCAACATGTACCATAAACAAGTGCATCCAACCATGTACCAAGTATATACCAATCATGTGTCAAATAATCATCAACAATAACTCATCAATATGTACCAACATCATCAACTATATACCTCATGTATGTGCCAACTCATCAACTGCTTGTCTCAACCATGACTAGTTTTGGATTAGTCAACAACCCCAACTTGAAATAATCATAACTTTGTACCTGTAATGAATAAAGATATGAAACTGACACACAATGTTCTTCAGTGTGTTTTATGTAATTCCTCCAGGTTTCACTACTTGGAACCTCTCAGAAAAGGCGTTATAGAAAAAATGGCATACCTTGCTGAATTCTGGTTTACTCTAGAGAGCGACCTTGTAGAGCGTGGCCCGCACAAAATATTCGTTGAATTGATATGAAAATGTTACCAACATACTAAATCCTATACCCTAACCAACACGTTTTATCTCACTAAATTTGGATCTGTTATGAAGAGACATTTTTACCCGAAACACCTGTTTTTGACTAGTTTCAAGACTAGCCACAAACCCTATTTTCCACGGAGTGTAACTCCCAAAATACAACGACCCACAAGATTATTTTTTTACCAAAGAAACTTGGGTATGTTTTCTCAATGGAATAGAAATTTCACGGTCTGAATCATTATAGAAAAAAAATTATAGCGAAAATGGTGAGATGACCTGTAAATAACATACCTTAGAAAGCATCATCAAAAGAATTTATCCTCCCTTCAATTCCGGCCCTCTTTTCT
>ML783496.1:438815-466979 GCA_009831015.1 Picea engelmannii | reverse complement strand
GATCCATCTTCATCTATGCATTCTCATCAAGGAAAATACATATTATATTACATCAATCATCAATCAATCAATCCTTTGACATCAATCAATCACTTGACATCAATCAATCAAACCATTGGAATCAATGACAACATGATCCAACAACCACAAATATCACTATGTATTAACTCAAGGGGTTTAGAGGCATGTCTTGAGTTATCCTTTGAAAATGAATCTCAATGATGCTTAACCAATACACATACCCTAGAAAACACCACTAGGAGGGTTGAGGGTTAATTTTTGAAAGGTCTTCAACATGGTGAATATGATTCATGTGCCTTAGTGATTGAAACAAAAGTGTCATAGCTTGCTTTCATCATCTACATTGGCCACCACTGCAATGATCTTATTTGATGTTGTAGGCAAAGAATACTTCCCCACCTTGCACATATGTTTGGTTTCATCATAATGTTTAGAGGCAACAAATTTGAAGTTGTCATTGATTTATCTGGATTTATGTAGGAACACAATGAAATATAGAAATACACATAAACGCAGAGATGCAGCGGAAATAAGACTTCATTTCATTAATAACAAATGACTAAAATATGCTTACAGATAGAATGGAAATAAACTAGCTAGGGCACTGGTAGCTTATCTCTGAAAAGAGATGTGGCGGCTACTGGCCTCTGAACTATGTTACAATGAGGCTCAAAGGCCTATTATTATTGAGAAACAATGGAAAACCCTAAACATCCAAAGACCTAACCCTAGGAGATGAAACACCAAGACTATGGGCCATGTTTGGGTAAGTTGGTACATCAACTTCCCGGGGACATAACTTTGGCATACGATCTCCGTTTGATGCGTTCCATACCTCGTTAGAAATATCTATCTGAGGAATAAAACTTTTGGGTGAGCAACATTGTTATACAATCCACGTTGCTCCCTGTTTTCCCAAAAAACGTCATTTAAGGCCTCAAAACGGCTCCAGAAGTTTAGGACCCGAAAAACTGCTAAAAATAGTAAACTGTGCGGAAACTGAAAAACTGAAAGAAGCAATGGTGGGGGTCCAAGTGGAATAGGTGGGTGGCCACCAATATCCGCCTGGATCATTCCTCCCCCCTTAGGAAGCAATGGTCCCCATTGCGTTGAGTTCCTGCATGAGATGAGGAAACTTCTGTTGAACTTGGTCCCTGGTGAGCCACTTGCCTTGGTGAAGGAGTTGGCCTGCTTTGACAACTTGATATAGAGGTATCCTTTGTTTTCGGGTGTGCTTGATCTGTGTATCCATGATCTGATCAGTTCTGGCTTGTTCCATGCAGTCTGGATTTAACTCTGTTGGCGTGAGTTGTTCTGCCATGTCAGATGTGTCTAGTAGAGGTGGAAAGTAGGGTCGAAGGTGGTCCACATTGAACACTAGGTGCAGACCAAGGAATGGTGGAATGCTGAGCTCAAAGGCATTTTCCCCTACAACCTTGGTGAGGGTGTACGACCCATATCGGAGTGGACGAAGCTTGCGGTGGGGTCTAGCGAGGCGCTCCTTTTGCAAATGCAGCCACACTTTGTCGCCCACCTGGAAGTTGTGTGGCACCCGATGTTGATCATGTCACTGCTTGTACTTAGCATTGGCTTTGTCCAAGATGTCATGAACCTGTTGGCGTATGTGTTGAATGTGCTTAATGAAGTTGTTTGCCTTGTCATCCTCAGACTGAACATGAGCTGAATCTTCCTGAGTAACCACAAATGGCATGGCTATGTCAATGGGACATAGTGGCTAGAATCCCAAGCCCACTTGAAAGGGGTTGTGGCTGGTTGAGCTATGGAGAGACCGGTTATAGTTGTGTTGTACATAGGGGAGGCTCTCATCCCACGTGCATGGATGCTTTGAATTGTACATGTGCATAATGTGTACGATCATCTGGTTGACAACCTCTGTCTGGCCATCAATTTGTAGATGGAAAGATGTGGACTTGGTGAGCTTGGTGTCTAGCATCGACCAGAGGCTGGACCAAAATGTACTGAGGAACCTACTGTCCTGATATGAGATGATAGACTATGGGATCCCAAAGTGTACCCACACTCGTTCAAAGAAGAGTTTAGCAGTGGCTTCTACTGTGATATTCTTCTTGCAGGCCATCATAATGCACATCTTCGAGAATCGGTCGATGACCACAACAACACAGTCATTGCCATGCTTATTAGAAGGAAGGCCCGACATGTAATCCATAGATATGGATTCCCAAGGTCGACTAGGAGTAGGAAGCAGAGTATAGAGGCCTTGCTTCTTAATGGTCAGTTTGGCAATGGCGCAAGCAGTGCAGGACTTGATGCACTTCCCGACATCTTGTTGAAGGTTCGGCCAATAGAAATACTTTTGCAGTACTGCCATGGTTTTCTCAACCCCGAAATGCCCAGTGACCCAACTATAGTGCACCTCCCAAATCATCTTGGCACGCTCGCTTGAAGGAACACAAAGGTGTCCCAAGTGACAAAGTAGGGCATCCTAGAGGTGAAAATTGAGAACTTGCTTACCCTCCAAGAGTGTATTGTATGTGTGGCCGAATTTTGGATCACTTGTGTAGAGAAGTGGCCAATCGGAAGTCTCGTGCCCA
This sequence comes from Picea engelmannii, assembly GCA_009831015.1. Taxonomy (NCBI): domain Eukaryota; kingdom Viridiplantae; phylum Streptophyta; class Pinopsida; order Pinales; family Pinaceae; genus Picea; species Picea engelmannii. The sequence continues at coordinate 464,385 of ML783496.1, read as the reverse complement.
CGAGAGTTGAGCACAGTAGTCAGCTCCACGATGGGTGGTCAAATGAGGCAGCCTGCAACATTATTGGTGCTGCCTTTTTTGTACTTAATGTTCAAATGAAACTGTTGCAGGTATGTGGACCACTTCTGATGGCGATCGTTCTGCAACTTCCCTTGTGTCTGTATGAACTGCAGGGGTTGGTGGTCTGTGTGGATGACCATTTCCTTTCCCAAAATGTAATGCTTCCATTGCCAACAAGCTTGCACAATGGAATACATTTCTTTTTCATAAGTGGGATACTTCCAGACTGTGTCAGAAAGTGTCTCAATGTGATATGCGACTGGATGCCCATGTTGAGTAACGACTGCCCCAATATCATAGTCAGAGGCATCTGTCTCAATCTCAAATGGTTGTTGCAAGTCTGGTAATGTGATCATTGGTGCAGAGCAGAGGCGATGCTTCAAATCCCTGAACACCTTCTGTTGAGATTCAGACCAAAAGAATTTTGCTTTAGCTCCTCCCTTGGTGACTTGACTCAAGGGCCAAGTGATATGAGAGAATCCCAACACAAACCTACGGTAGAAATTGGCAAGACCTAAAAAGATGCGGAACTCTGTTAGGGTGGTTGGGGCTGGCCAATCCCGAATGACTTGGATCTTTGTTGGATCCACATGCACCCCCCGCTCATCAATAATGTATCCCAGATACTAAACCTGGGTCATGCAAAAAGTGCATTTCTCCAAATTGGAACACAACTTGTGTTTCCACAGTGTTTGGAGGACCTGTCGGATGTGGTGGAGGTGCTCTTCCCAAGTCTGGCTGAAGATCGGAATGTCATCCAAGTACACCACTACAAATGAGTAGGTGAATGGCCGCAAGATGTTGTCCATTAGCCTCATGAAGGTTGCAGGGGCATTCATTAACCTAAAAGGCATGACCAACCATTTGAAAAGGCCCTCCTTGGATTTGAATGCAGTCTTCCACACATCAGAGGGTTCGATTAGTACCTGGTGATACCTAGACTTCAAGTCGATCTTGCTGAAATATTTCGCCCCCTTGAGTTGGTCCAGAAGGTCATCAATCCATGGGATCAGGTACCTATTCCAGATAGTGATCTTGTTCAGTGCCCGATAGTCAATGCAGAGTCTCAAAGTCCCATCCTTCTTCTGCACCAACACGATCGGGCTCCCACAGGGTGATGAACTTGGCTAAATGTGACCTTTCTGCAACAACTCCTGAATCTGCCTCTTGATTTCGTCATTCTCCATAATAGAGCGTCGATAGATGGGTCCATTGGGCAGTGACACACATGGGGTTAGATCAATGGGGTGCTTGACCTGGCAGTGTAGAGGCACCCCTACAGGGGAGGTGAAGATGTCCTCGTACTCCTCCATGACCTTATCCATCTATTGTTTTCGTGCAACGGGGCCCTATCTGGAGGTCATGGCCACAGTCTTCTTCTTTCCCTGAGGGTGGATCACCAGGAAAACAAATTTCCTAGTTTTGGAAATGAGCTTACTGCATTGTTTTGCAATAACCAAAGAGATGGTGGTAGGCAACGCTATCTCCGTTATCCTATACAACTTATTTCCCAAAGTGATGATAACAGCATGAGGCCCGGACTCATACACAACGTGTCTCTTCCACAAGTACGGTTGGCCTAATAATACATCAGAAACATCAAGAGGAGCAATGTCACATAATACCTCATCCGTGAAGGGCTTGATGCTGTAGGGAAGGCAACATTGTTGACTAACGAGGAGGTCCCGTCCTTGGTGAAACCACCTGATGGTGTATGGTTGTGGGTGTGTTGTGGTCGGCAAGCCCAACCGCTTCATGAACTCTACCGAGATGAGGTTCTTCTGGCTCCCATTGTCGACAATGAACTGCAATGGGGAACCCTTTACCCACATCTTGGAATGGAAGAGATTCTCTGCCTCCTCTGGATCTTCTGGTTCCTCCTTCTGGATCTTCTTGGTGGCAACGGTGGCGTTGGGCTCCGCATTGATAATCTGCTTCCCCCTGTCATTCCCCTTGTCAGGTTCTAATTCAGAGTCGGAGCATGCATCTGATTCAGAAGCCTTCAACTTGGCTACTAGTGACTGCTTGGCCTGACACTCACTTGTGTTGTGAGTGGAGCTCTTATGGAACTCACACCACTTCCCCATGTCCTTTTTTGGCTTCGTGGTGTTGTTCTTTGCTTGTGGCTTTGGCGGGTTATCCTGGGCTGCCCCGCCTTGGCTTGGTCCTTTGTTCTGTGGTTTGGGGGTACCTTTCCCTTGCTTCTGATTTGCAGACCCAAAGTCTCGCTTCTTCTATTTAAACTTATGCTCATTCTTGGCAGCATATCGGTATGCCACACCAAGCGAGGAGATGTTGAGGAACTCCATTTCCTCCTGAATGTATCTGTGCAGACAACTGTGGTACTTTAACACCAAATGTTTTTCTGAATCTTTGATACCCAACTTTGTGCATAGGGTATGAAACAAATTCATCATCTCATGCACATCTTGGTCCCTTTGCTGCCGCAACGTAGTCCATTGTATGTATTTGTCCTCATAGCTCCCCATGGGATAATATTGTTCCTTGATGGCATCTCAGAAAGAATTCCAAGTGGGTGCGGTCGAGAACAGAGAGGGTTCTCCCTTGCCCTGTTGCTCTGAGTAGGTTTCCCACCAGTTCTTGACATGGGGGGCAACTTTGAGGAGTGCGGAAATAATCTTTTCTCGGTCGGAAAAGTCATGAACCGAGAAATATCCTTCTAACAGATTCAACCATCTATCTACGACATCTGCATCTATTTGGCTCTCAAATATGGGAATGTCAAAGTTTACTTGTACCTTAAAAGGAGTGGCGCCTCTAGAGTGGTTGTTGGATGTCAATGCACCACCAGTGGGAATCCGTTGAAGAATCTGGGCAAAGTTTTCCATCATCGCGTTCCTTTGTTTCTCGAGGGCCTGATCGAGCAACATTTTGATAGGATATCCTGCTCCCTCATCTTTCTTTTCTTCCCCCATGGGCGGTCGTCGGGGTTTGCGAGACTGATCTTGCAAAGGTTCAACCAGATCAAGCCCCAACTCCTTATACCCCGACCTCGTTGGGGACATGCAAAGAAGGATCGAGAATGAGCATACTTCTTTGATACCACTAATCCAGATTTATGTAGGAACACAATGAAATATAGAAATACACATAAACACAGAGATGCAACGGAAATAAGACTTCATTTCATTAATAACAAATGACTGAAATATGCTTACAGACAGAATGGAAATAAATTAGCTACGACGCTGGTAGCTTATCTCTGAGAAGAGATGTGGCGGCTACTGGCCTCTGAACTATGTTACAATGAGTCTCAAAGGCCTATTATTATTGAGAAACAATGGAAAACCCTAAACATCCAAATACCTAACCCTAGGAGATGAAACGCCAAGACTATGGGCCCCGTTTGGGTAAGTTGGTACATCAACTTCCCGGGGACGTAACTTTGGCATACGATCTCTGTTTGACGCGTTCCATACCTTGTTAGAAAGATCTATTTGAGGACTACAAATTTTGGGTGAGCAACATGATCTATCATCCATGTTGCTCCCCGTTTTCCAAAAAAACGTTGTTTAAGGCCTCAAAATGGCTCCGGAAGTTCAGGACCCAAAAAATTGCTAAAAATAGTAAACTGTGCAGAAACTGAAAAACTTAAAGAAGCAATGGTGGGGGTCCAAGTGGAATAGGTGGGTGGCCACCAATATCCACTTGGATCATTGATGTCTCTAACAACTCATATATTTGGCCAAAATTCCACCTTTTTATTGTTGTGAGTAATGCAGTAAATAAAGACAGGGTTGGGTCCCACTCCAAGAATGAGGAGAACATATTTTTACTGATCATTATTAATTTGAATAGTGCTAGAGATTGGGAGAGTGGAGTTATCATTAATAGTTACATGTTTACCTTTATGTTGATCATTGTAATAAGAGAGGAGGTGTCGGTGCTTCATTATATGTTCGGTATCCCTAGAATCCACAATCCATTTTTGAGTGGAGTTGGATGACCATAAATTAATATGCACAACCAAGTATGTGTACTCACCAACCTTGTCTTTGAAGAGATCATCATTTTGAGTTGTTTGTCGAGCAATATCTTCAATAGTTTGAAGTCAAAAACGAGAATTTTTGAACATGTGTCCCTTCTTATCGCAATATGAGCATAATCACCTCTTGTTTTTCGAAAAACTATAAGTGTCCCCTAAAGACTCATGCATACATGAGGAGGGAGTAGCTTGTATGGTCATTCTCCTAGGGAGATAGTTCAGTCGAGTTTCTTAGGGTGACTTAATGTTGGATAAGATTGAAAAATACATTTTCCAAAGTAGGAGAAGTAGGATTTGGAAGGAAAAGAGAAATTCTATAAAAAAATGATAGATTTTTTCTTGAATGTATGAGTGAGGTTATCAAGAAAAATATTGTTATAGTGTCAATTTCCACCATTGAAGAATTGATGCTCTTATTGGCCCAGTCCCTATCCTACTTGCAAACAACTCTTCCCCATACCTCCTTGAGACCTTCTAAAAACACCTTTTTGGAACTTGTAAGCACCCTTGTAGTTATGCAGCACACATATATGAGGGTTGCTCCAAGGAAAGTCACGTACATGCTAATAGATGCTTAAATTTTTTATTTTTTTCCTAATTAAATGTTGAGTTATAGGTTTGGTCAGTTTCCTAACTCCGTTTACCCGTACTCAACCATCTCTAACCAATTAGAGATGGCTTAAATATAACATTTTGTCTAAGGATAAAGGTAATGATTCATTTCATATAAGAGAAAACATCAAATTGGCTACACTTTCCATGTCTGTAATCCCATATACTTCACATCCTCTCCTGGTAATTGACCTGGAAACCCTTGTTTCCAACCTTCTTTGATCACCTTCCTATCTGAATAGGAGTTTCCCTTATATCCTCCTTGAATCTCTCGGTGAATCGAAGGTCAATACCAACCTTTATAACATGATCTTGGGTGGAGGGACCTAGAGTCTCTTTCGATAAGGAAATGCTGCATAAGATAGGTATACAATGTAACTACCGAAAAGTCAAATATTTATAAGAAACTCATTCCTTCGAAAAACATTGTGTTTTAAATATTTAACTTGCAATTATTTCATATATGTTGTGTAGGACACTAGTTGCATTGATTATTCCATTGTATTCAATTAGACTAATAGGAATTTATTAGTATAACTACCTCTATTCCTATACTTGTATTCTTGAAGTTCTTGCAGGATGTAGAGGAAACTATCGGTAAAGAGCAAGAATATTCCATGATTTAGGAATGACATCAAACACAGGACCGTCAGTGAGTTCATTTTTCTTCTCCTTAAGATAGTTATTTCAATTGATTTGATTATAAAATCTTCTTTGTGTGTTACCTTTGGAATTTGTTTTCTTTATAGTTATCGATTTGCTGCAGTAATCCCACTACTGTAGGGTATTTTCCCTGAAAGAAAATAATGATCTATTTAAGATCCATTTTTTATTTACCACCACTTGTGAGAATGCCTACTTTGATATACTTGAACCTAGAAATGTACTCCTCAACAATAGAAAAAATTTCCATTTTAAGAGGTTGGAGAGCTTTGCCTCAAGTCTATTGATTTGAGTGGTGTTCACTGCACCAAATAAGGAGTGAAAAACATCCCAAAAATCCTTCACCTTTGTTTTTATGTGATGGACAAGTTTTGGTTCCACCTACAGAGTGATCAATCTAGGAGCTTCATCCTTCTTTATACATATAAGATCATAGTTGTCATCAATTGTATCAAGATATGGTTTCTCCAAATACATCCATAATCCTTTATTGAAAAGTAGAGGTTTCGTTAGAATATCCATGCATGATATTTAACTCCATTGTATGGGAAAAACCATTTCCTTCCATAGATGTCACAATACTAGTGCATATCAACAACAATTTTTGGTTGAATTAAAAGGAAAAAAGTGTGTTATGATGCTTAAGGATGGATCAAAATCACAACAAAATTACTTCAATTCAAAAGAAACCCAAGAAACATTAGGAATTAGTGGTGCATTAGGGAATATGAGCGTGACAAACCCTAAAACACCAATTGTTGTAAAAAAGGGGTGCCAAAAGATCCTAATTCCATATATGTACCACCCTTGAAATAAAGATGAAACCCTAATTTTAGAACTACAAAAATTGCATAGCATTGGATATAGAAAGAAAAATCCACACTATCTTTGATACCATATGATAAATCAAGAGGTAGAGGATCTACATTGAATTCTCCAACAAACCCTAATCCGATAAACATGTTGAAATTAATCACGACCATAAAATACTTCATGAGAGTGCAACAAAAGTAGAGCAAATTGGTGTAGGTTCCCTTAGGAAAAATAATGATTAAAAAATATGAATGTGATGATTTAACAAATGAGAAATGTGGTGTATTAATACCACTCCTATTAGGGTTAAGGCACTATCCCCAAGGAAGACGCTAGGATGACTCTACCCTAAAATATAATAAAGTATAATATTGATGTAACTATTCACTACTAGTTACAAGTTGTCTCATTAAGAGCCTCAATTATCCACAAAGTAGGCTAGCACACGACCACATGTGAATATTAGCCAAACTATCTCAACACTACTTTCACAATTTAATTACTTTTTGTGACCTCCTAGATTATGAAAACCATAATGATCAAGTACTTCCATTTCCACTATACTTGAACATAAAAATGATAGTTGGAATAATATGTTATAGATGTTAATGCTATAGGTCTTCTTTGGTCAACGAGGGATGTATTGAAAAGGAGCCTACACATAATTAAAATTTTCTAGTAGGTGCAACTTCAAGCAACTTAACACATGGAGACATGATGGGTTATTGATGTTTTAAATGTTAGTGGGCAACTACAAAAACATACAATGTCATAAAATACATATTTTATTTATGCATATAACATCATTATTTTTGGAATTCACACTAAATTAAGATAAAAAGTTATTTTATTGGTTCACGTTATAAAAAAGGTATAACCTAACCCATCTAATTATTGGAATCCCAACTACAAACTCAATAGATAATAGGAATTGTACCTTATCTAAGGATCTAATTCATCATGAGGAAGAACAAAAAACTTTGATCCTAACAACAGATCACTCCCCTAGCTAGAGAAATAAATCAACATGGCTAGTGCACTATTTATCTTACACCTCTATACACAAGTACTTATAAATACTCACTGTGAGTGTATAAATCCCTGAACGACTTGGGAAAAATGTCTGGATATCGAGTAAAAAAATTCTCATAAATTATGACTAGTAAAGGGAATTCCTCACTAATTTAATCGGAACAAGGAATATAAGTTTGTTCCTCTAGGTCTACTTATGATTCAAGTCAAATAGATTTCTTCGTTGACTTATTTGACTTAACCATGAATTGATTCTAACCTATTCACAATTATCACATTTCATCTGAAAGAATGACCATATTATACATCCATATAGGTAATATAATAGGCATTTTCCACCCATTTGATTCCTTGAATGAGACCTAGTTCTGATCAAATATAATCAAGAATCCTAAAAACAATATTAGTTTTTTTTTTTCCAGGTTACACTGCCCAAGGAAAATCCTCTAGTACTTCCCCTCATTTCAAGGATGGTGCCCGAAGTAAACCCTAGAATATTCAGGGCACAAGGTTGGTTAACAACGCGGCTCAAAGCCATTACAACAATATACTCATTAGGAGCTCAACATGTCACTGGAAGGAATTGAACCTAGGTGGGGAGGATAACAAATTCCTCCCAACTACTCAAGCTAAACCCAAGTGAAAAAAAAGATATTAGGTATCATAAATATATTTCTATTATCACATGCATAATATTGATAAGGTCAAGGGATAATTGTTCAAATATCGACAACAACTCTTGCTAATGTACTCCTTGTTGCACCTAACCATTATTTTATTACATATTAAGACCTTGTTGAGACCTCAACACATCCTAATTTTTTTTTTTTTAATTTTTTTGGTAAGACTTCTCTCTCTTGGTTTTTCTCTTTTGGATCCATTTATATTCAAGTCTAATGAATTTTTTTTCTAAAACAATTTCTTTTTCATGTTTGATTTTTTATTCATAAAAACTTCAAAAAATATATCCAAGTTAAAATATCAAAAAACAACTTATTATTGTTTGTGGATAAAAAGTTCTATTTTAATCAGAGTTGAAGTTTCACTTTCAATTCCAACGAAAGTCATGGGTTTACTCTGATAGCTTTGATTTATGGGAGGAAGGTTCACACTTTCATATTTCACAAAAGTAAAAAAGAACCTATGATAACATCATGGATGCAATAGTTTTGTTTATCATCAAAACAAAAGTAAAATTTTGACTTTGATAAAAGTTTAAGTTGCCCTTTGATAAACTTTAACTCTGATGAAAGTAGAAATAGAACTTCGATAAAAGTGACAAATAAACTCCAATAATAGAAAATAAAATCCCATGCTCTGATAGGAGAAAATAACTTTTGACTAACAAATAAAATGAATAGTAAACATCATTGAAATGTTTTAAAATTTGTTGATATATTTTTTGCAAAAGGATAAGGCATCAAAATTATCTTTGGCTTTGAGAAAAATGTTTTTCACTCCTATTTTTTTATTATCTAAAGTTGTTTCTATTGCCAATCAAATTACCTTTTTCTTCACCTTTTAAAATATTCATGGAATGGAAAGTTAGGTTTGGGCATTGATGAAAGTGAAAAACATCACCCGATAAAAATTAAACGTCATCAATCTGCAATTAATGTTTCACTCGATTAGTAGTTGAAAGGTGTTTTCTAACATGAGTGGCCTATTACTGCTCTGAATCTTACTATATCCATAAGCCTACAAATTCATCATGAATTTTTTTTGAGTACCACTCTACTAAAACATGAATATACACATTGTTTTCTTCACTGGAAATATTAGCTCAATCAAAGTGAGCAACAATCTTTGTTATTGTAATTTTCTATGAGTAGTGTTTGTTGGGTTGTTGATTTGTCACCATTATTAGCACTTACAGACATCCATGTCATTGATTTTACAACCTCTTATCGCTCATTTATCACTCAATTTACCATAGTTTCACGTAAAATACCATTTCATACTTATTTATGCTTTAGTGGTTAAGTAATGCTCGTTTTCCTTCCTTTTTAATAAATTAATGAATATCATACTTGATTTTTACTGATGATGGTTTATGAAGCAATTTATTATAGCAACAATAACAACACTCATGATGGCAACCTCCAAGGTTGGCATACCAATGCACCTCCACATGGTTTTTGTTCCTAAGATCAAAGACATGGATCTGGGTGGATCAAACATTGCCCAACTTGCATGTGTGGGTCTCTAGCATGAGATAAGGGTAGACCAAAAATTAGCAATGGTTTTGAAACAACGAACTTCCACCATGATTTATGAGCATATGAAAAATAGAGACATGAATTTTGTCTATAGCATATCAAATTGAGTATTATGAAGGCCGTTTTCCAAAATGAGCTACGGTTTGAGAGATAAGGGTGGTTTTTTTTATCACGAATCTTCTCAAAATGATGTAAAACCCAGATTTTTTGAAATAACCAATTGTTGGCCCTTGACCAAGTTTTGAGGAAACGTTGGTCGTGTTGGACTTTTGGGACTTCGACAGGTTGGTCGAAGATGGAGCACCCAGGCGAAGATGAGATCACAGGATCTTGCTTGTTTTGCTGGCTTGTGGACTGAGCAAAGGGTTTATGTAATGGGTTATGGGATGTCGGCCCATGGGTTTACCCATGTTTAGGCCTCTTTGTAAATGTATAAATAAGTAGCTAAGCGATGTAATAAGTAGGAAGTGTTGGCTATGTGAAAAATATATTTGGCTTAGTGCAAGAGATTGTAAGTTGCTTGGTGCGATCTAGTTGTGTAAAGTAAGGCTTTGTGTTAGTAAGGAGCTGGCTCTGTGCCTTGACCTAATTTTGGGAAGGTGGATCTAGTGCGTTGTGAGAAGATCACCTGTCCAATGCGAAGTTGGATCTGTGGCTCTGTGCACAGGAGCAGATGAATGTAAGAAGATTGAAGACTAGTAAAGAAGAATAAGAAGTTGGTGGACATAGCCCCACATTGGGGTGAACCACGTATATCCCGTGTCTTGATATGCTTTGTGCGATGTGACTTATGTTGTTTATTTGCTTAGTGTTGTTGTTATAATGTATGTTGAATGCATCTGATGTTGTTTCTTAGTGCTTAAAGGTGATTGAATTCTAGATCTGAGCTAATGATATGTGCTAAGTGAATGGAAGTACTTGATCTTTATGGTTACTGTGTTGATCTGTAATAAGGGTTTAATATGCAATGTGAATGAGATTCAAGAAACTAATGCATATTGTTGTTTAAGTGCTCTGTTAAGTATTGTAATCACATATCTGTGTCCCATCCTGGTTGTAGACACCTGAGTCCTGCAATCCCCCCTGCCTCTACCTCGAGTGAGACTTCATCTGCTTCGCAGGTGCTGTCGAAAGGGTCGGTAGTTAGGGTTTTGTTGGTGCACTATTGAAGCGTTGAACCCTAGGTCTGCCCCTATGCCAACAAATGGTTCCGTTGCCGGGACCTGAAACTGTGATTTCTGGGAACTGAAGAAAACATAAATCTCTGTGCGTAGATCTGTTCTGATGCTGGGACCTGAAACTGTGATTGTTGGGAACTGAAGAAAACATAAAGCTCTGTGTGTAGATATGTTGTTGTAGTGTGTAGTATTCTACTTAACTTGCGAAGCTCTGTGCTAAGAAAGAAACCAGATCTGAAGAAAAGAGGTAAGATCTTAAAGCTTTTTGCTCTAGTAAAGGTAAGATAAGTGGAATTTTTTTTTTTGAAAGCATGAATCTAGGTATGTTTGATAGATTTTTTCCTAGTCTGAAAGCTAGGGCACAGATAGAAGAAAGAGTTGATTTGAATAAATTTGATAGAAATAGAGAAAAATATGTTATTCCTATGCATAGAAAGAATTTTTGGACTAATAAGTGGATGCAGGAACCTAGAAAGAATTTTTGCAGATTACAGATCCAACACTGTGATCCTAGTGCACAGTACAGGAAAGGATGGGGCTCATTTAAAAGAAAGAGAGGAATAACACTGTGTTATAATTTCAGAAGATCGAGACATCTTGCTAAGGAATGCCCTGATACATGTCCTATTTGTCTTTGTTGTAAAGTTATTGGTCATGAGGTTGAGGATTGCCCAAGAATGATTGCTAAAATTGAAAAGATGAACATGAGACAAGAAAAATATAAAGAAGATCAAGAGACTAAGGATATGCTTTGTGTGATCTGACTTATGTTGTTTATTTTCTTAGTGTTGTTGTTATAATGTAAGTTGAATGCATCTGATGTTGTTTCTTAGTGCTTAAAGGTGATTGAATGCTAGATTTGAGCTAATGTTATGTGCTAAGTGAATGGAAGTACTTGATCTTTATGGTTACTGTGTTGATCTGTAATAAGGGTTTAATCTGCGATGTGAATGAGATTCAAGAAACTAATGCATATTGTTGTTTAAGTGCTCAGTTAAGTATTGTAATCACAGATCTATGTCCCAGCCTGGTTGTATACACCTGAGTCCTGCAACTCCCCCTGCCTCTACCTCGGGTGAGACTTCATCTGCTTCGCATATGTTTCCAAAAGGGCCGGTAGTTAGGGTTTTTTTTATGCACTGTTGAAGCGTTGAACCTTGGGTCTGCCCCTGTGCCAACACCAACTTCCACCTCGATTTTCGAGCAAATGAAGATTAATTTGAAAAATATGAGACATGGGTTTTTTTGGTAGCATAGGAAATTGGGTATCACTCAAGTTGTTTTCCAAAATGAGCTATGGTTTAAGAGATAAGGGAAGTTATTTATCATGAATTTTCCCAAATTGAAGTAAAACCCAGATTTTGTGATTTTTCTCCAAAAATATAAAATTTGTTTTATGAATTTGTGGATTTGATTCTATCCTTCCCCAACTGATTTTTATGTAAAAATAATTCCGTGAGGGGGAGAATCAATCAATAGTTAGTAGCCTAGTTTTTTGTTCAAGAGTCAATTCGGTCTATGAGGAACAACCTCTGCATCTGCAATTCCTGATTTTGATTAATAAATGCTCAACAAGTTCATGATTCAATTTATGTTAATTTAAGTTGTAGATTTTGTAATATCTCCAGCCCCTACTAAGGAGGAAGGGCCCTCCTCTTTAGCAGGGTTGTTTTTACTATATTAGTAGGTGGAATCATTCTATAGTGTTGACTTATTATTATTGTGTATGATTTTACAATTGTAATTTCATATCGTTGTTATTGAATTTTGTTAAAAGATTGTTGTTGTTGTTGTTACTTACAATTGATTGTGAGTGATTTAATGCAGATGTGGATTGTTGTTATCAATTGTACCATTTCAATACTGTGAATTAGGTTCAGTTCATTCGATTGTTGCTATTACAGGACTCATGTGTTGATTTGATAACTTTGTATTCAACTAGGCTTGGAATGTTTGTTGGATTAATAAAGATTAGTTAGTTTTAGATTTATTTTGTTTCAACAAGGTGTGGTTTCTTTCAAGCCAAGTGATTTACTTTTGCAAGGAGTGAGTTTGTTTCAATTTTGAGCAAGTGTGTAGTTTGTTTTAATTTCAAAGAAAGTGTGCAATTTGTTTTAATTCCAAAGCAAGTGTTCAGTTTAGAGAAAGTGTGTAGAGTGAGGTTTTTAAAGTGCTTTTATTTATGCAAGTGTAAGAGTGATTTCAGTTTCAACAATGTGATTTCAATTTGAAGTAGTGTGAGTGTGTTTTAAAGTAAGTGTGAAGTGTGATTTCAATTCAACAAGAGTGTTTTACTTTCAACAAGTGTGCTTCATTTGAATAAGTGTGATCTAGTCTACAACGAGTGTTTCTTGCTTATGATTGCATACCAATAGATAATCAATGTTAGATAGAAATTGTTCTTGCATATACTTTGTATGATAACTTTGAAATAAAAGGGACGTACCCCGAGTTGATAATTGTTGGAGAAGAACATTTTGGGACAAGTTTTGGGAATTGGGAAAGAACAAACCGCATGACAAGTCAACTAAGGAGCAACATGCACAAAAGAAAGGAAGATATTAGATATCATTTTCGGGATTAACTGCGTAGAGTAAGTTATTAATCTATGACCCATATCCACGAGTATTAGTCACAAATGACCAATAATTCTCATGATTTGAATAGCCCACTTAGCACTCATTGCATCGGGTGATGCTCATAGGGGTGAAGAAGTGAAATTGAAACCAACAAAATGAATCACATTTCATCAATCATCACTTCCGGGGCTTGCACCCGGTAACCAGGACTTCCCAGGTGGTCACCCATCCCAAGACGCCTCTAGCTCAAGCGCGCTTAACTGTGGATTTTTCCACAGTTGGATATCATTTTCGGGATTAACTGCGTAGAGTAAGTCATTAATATATGACCCATATCCATGAGTATTAGTCGCAACTGACCAATAATTCTCATGATTTGAATAGCCCACTTAGCACTCATTGCATCGGGTGATGCTCACAGGGGTGAAGAAGTGAAATTGAAACCAACGAAATGAATTGCATTGCATCAATCATCACTTCCAGGGCTTTCACCCATCCCAAGACACCTCTAGCTCAAACACACTTAACTGTGGATTTTTCCACATATTAGATATCATTTTTGGGATTAACTACATAGAGTAAGTCATTAATCTATGATCCATATCCACAGTTAAGCGCGCTTGAGCTAGAGGCATCTTGGGATGGGTGACCACCTGGGAAATCCTGGTTACCGGGTGCAAGCCCTGGAAGTGATGATTGATGCAATGCGATTCATTTCGTTGGTTTCAATTTCACTTCTTCACCCTTGTGAGCATCACCCGATGCAATGAGTGCTAAGTGGGCTATTCAAATCATGAGAATTATTGGTCAGTTGCGACTAATACTCATGGATATGGGTCATATATTAATGACTTACTCTATGCAGTTAATCTCGAAAATGATATCTAATATGTTGCATTGCGGAAGCCCCTATATGCTTAAACAATAAGAGTGAAGGGAGCTCTAACTGGATAGTTCATAAGGCACAATACTTTCTAAGGTTTTGCAAATGGGGTAGTAAGCTAAGTGGGATTAACTGTGGGGAAAACTCCACAGTTAAGTGCGCTTGAGCTAGAGGCATATTGGGATGGGTGACCACCTGGGAAGTCCTGGTTACTGGGTGCAAGCCCGGGAAGTGATGATTGATGCAATGCGATTCATTTCATTGGTTTCAATTTCACTTCTTCACCCCTATGAGCATCACCTGATGCAATGAGTGCTAAGTGGGCTATTCAAATCATGAGAATTATTGGTTAGTTGCGACTAATACTCATGGATATGGGTCATGAATTAATGACTTACTCTACACAGTTAATCCCGAAAATGATATCTAATATGTTGCACTGTGGAAGCCCCTCTATGCTTAAATGAAAGGAAGATAGTTAATTCATTTTTAGGATTCCATGCACGTGCATAAGACATAAATTAATTAGAATTAGTTAGACCTTTTGGTCCATTTTTGTAATGGGCTAAGCCCTAGTGTCAATGTATGAATATGTAATGAGGAGTTAGTCAGATATTTTATGAGAGTGATATGCGAAAAGAGACATGATGAGTAGTGGTTGAAGTTTTGAGAGATGAGAGTGAGTCAGATAGTGGGAAGTAAGAGAGAGGAGAGTCGGAGGATGAAATGAGCTAAGTGTGCACTGTGTGCGCAAACGACTAGGACATTTTAGGTAGAACTGATGTATCTTATATAAGATCAGTGTGCACTTATTGTGAGGATTGAATATGAATAAATAATATAAGAATCCATTCATTATGGACGTAACCCAGTTGGGGTGAACCACATTAAATTCATCTGTTCTAATGTGTTTGATGTCATGATGTGTTGGTTTAATCTGTTTATTGCACACATGTAATATATGCTTGAGGGTTAATATGAATATGTATATGATGGTTTTGCGCACATGTTGAATGATTAAGTAAGATGAATATGCCATATGTTACTATGTTATGATTCCACAAACAAGGTATATTGCATGTTGAATGAATGTTAGAACCATATCCATTCCCTTAATGACTGCAAAAGCTTGGTTCTTGCAGTCCCCATAGGTACCTTGGGTGAGAATTCACCTTCTTGCAGGTGATGCCGAAAGGGTCGGCATTTTAGGATTTTGTTGGTGATTTACTATTGAAGCCTGAGTCTTCCCACCACTGCCACTACAATTCAAATTCCCAACCTATATCACAACATCAACCCTTAATAATTTATCCTCCCAAAGCCAAAATTGAACTATCAAAATACAATGGAGGCAATAACCAATGTGTGGCTTGGTTTAACAAAACTAAAGAATATTTCCATATATATAATATTACAACCAATGAAGAAAAGGTCAAATACACATGAATGTACCTCGAAGGAATTGCATACAATTAGTATCTATGGTGGAAAGGAAGAATTCAATCATATAATTGGAATTCTTTCAAAAATGATTTTTTTAAAAGATTCCAGGGCATCTCGAAAAAATAATATTTTTCAAAACTCACCAGATTACAACAAAAAGGCATCATAGATGAATTTACACATCAATGGGAAGCTCTCTCCACCTAAGTATTTGGACTATATGATGATAAATTAATCCAATCTTACATAGGTGGTCTCAAACCACATATCCAAGATTATTTAATATTACATGAGGTTACTACGATAGAAATAACAATACGCAAGGAAAAGGCCGTAGAAGAATAACTAGAAGGCCAATCAAGATTCAACAAAGTTTACTCAAGAAGGAGTGTACCTCAGACCACAGGAAATGACAAATACATACCACCCAATCTACGTGAAGATAGAAGAAGAATTTTAGAGTCCCATCGGATAAAAGAAGGAAAATGTAAATGATGTGGAGAGAAATGGGACCCAAAACATAGGTGCCAGATCGAAGATAACTCAAAAAAATTGTACACTTGTAAAGTAGAAAAAGACGATGAATTAGACTCAGTAGAATCAATAAATGAAGAAATGGTAAATTTTCAAAATGACACTTCAGAGCTTATAGAAGACAACACACCAAAAATATCACTTGCAACCATCACATGCATTAGCCAACCACAAACTCTTAAATTAAAAGGACATATCAAAAATGACAATGTCATTGTACTAATCGACACTGGAAGTACCCACAAGTTCCTCGATATCAATATTGCAAGGAAACTCAAATTATTTGTATATCTAGTCCCATACATGAAAGTAATGGTTGTAGACGACAAAAAAATTGAAAATTTTGAAAAATGCCATAAGGTGAAACTCCAAATCCAAGATTTCAATTTGGAATAAAAACTCTACATTGTCTCTTTGGGAGGAGTAGATGTGGTTTTAGAAGTCCAATGGTTACAAACCTTGGGCACATACTCAGTCAATCACCAAGAACATTTCATCCAATTCAAGTGGCAAGGGAAAAGTTATAGATCGTATGGTTTTCAACCTCCACAAACACAGGTTGTGTCGTCACAACAAATGGAAAAAATGATCTGAAAAGGAGCAACCACATACTTCATCCAATGCCACAACATAGAAATACACGAATAAAAACATGATGACTCCAGAACATCAAACATCCAAGATCTAATTCAAAAACACAAGAAGGTATTTCAAGACCTTCCCATGGAGTTACTGCCTCAAAGAAGAATTGGACATATAATTGAAGTTAAACCAGGATCAAGCCCAGTCAAGGTTAGATCATACAAATACCCTCATCACCAAAAAATAGAGATTTTTACTGTCTTTCTCGAACTGTATCAACAATTGTTTTTGCTTTCTGTTCTTAATTCCGAGTCTGTCAATCTCTTCCAGTGCACTGATCAGTTCTCCTTCCATATCAACCACAACTTCTTTTTCATTAGCCTCACTTCCTATGATTTTATTATCATAATCATATTGGTCCATAAGCATGAAGTCATTTACCTTATCTTCACAAGAAAAGTCACTATTGGTGTCTTCTGAGGAGTCATCGTTGTTTACACATAAACTTTTCTTTCTATCAAATCTTTTGGATTTGTACTTCTCTTCACCTTCAAAGTTCTGATCATGTTTCTTATGTGGACATTTATTTGCAAAATGACCTATCTTACCACAGTTGAAACATTTGAAGGGAATCTTACCTTGGTACTTGCCTGATCCTTTCTTTAGTCTTCTCACGAATTTTTCTTCAATTTCATCAGGCTCAAAATCTTCATTCTTATCTTCTTTAAATGATGCTTCTCTAGAGGTGGGTTTATTTGTAACTATCCTCATTTCATATGCAGTCAATGTTCCTAGAATTTGATCAAAATCCAAATCCTTTATATCATTAAGTTATTCTATAGTTGATACCTTTGGGTTGAACCTATCTGGCAGAGATCTCAAAATTTTCTGAACTAAAGAGGGTTCCTCAATTTTTTCACCAAGTGCTTTCATTGCATTTACTAGTTCTTCAACTCTCAGAAAATACTTCCCAATGGTTTCATTTGTAGCTCTTCAAACTGTACTCTGTAGTTTGAAGCTTGGCATCTTTTACCTTCTCATTACCTTCATAACTGCTAATGAGTTTGTCCCACAGTTCTTTGGCAGTTTGAAGATGCATCACCTTTACAAACTCGGCTTCTACAAGTCCATTCAAGATAGCATTCATTCCCTTAGCATTAAAGCTAAATTCTAACTTATCATCATTGGAAGCTAGCACACCAAGCTTTATGTATCCAGTCTCTACTACATCCCAAACATCAACACCTAAGGCCATTAGGTATGTTCTCATTCTAACCTTCTAGAAGGTGAAGTTTGTTCCATTGAATAGAGGGGCCTTATTGGTTGAATTTCCTTCATGGCTTGACATGTTTAAGCTCTAGGATCTACCCTCAGATAAAAGGGGCCGACTCTGATACCAATTGTTGGACAACTGAGAGGGGGGGGGGTGAATCAGTGGTTATTGTGCTTAAACAATTTTGCTTATTTTAAACTCTTTACAGAGCACTCAATGACAATCACAATAATACAGGGAAGTAAGCAATAGAACATTCAACATCATTCACACATATGAGATACATAGAGACAGATATTTCCCGAGGAAACCCATAAAGGGTAAAAACTTATTCTTCTTTATATGATAAGCAATCTTTACATTCTGTACATTATCATACTTATGAGCACCAACTCATAATGAGGCTACAACCTCTATTTTTCAAGCTGCTACTTGCTGAGAGCACCAACTCTCTGAATTCTTTAGCACCCACTAGAAGGAAGCACCGACTCCCTGGTTTCTCTAGCACCAACTAGAAGGAAGCACCAACTCCCTGGTTTCTCTAGCACCCACTAGAAGGAAGCACCAACTCCCTAAGAGTTCCAACACCAACTGGATGGAAGCACCAACTTCCAGTTACACAGGCACCGACCTGTATATCAGAGAACCAATGTTCTCCCTTGCACCTCCCTGCCACCCTGGTTTCTCTAGCTACAACCAGATGGAAGCTACAACTCCCTGTGTTCAAGCACCCACTTGAACCTCTGAGGACAACAGTCCTCCCTAACACCTCCCTACCACCCTTTAATATCAATCTTTGCTACTGAAATGAATTACAATGATATAATGTTCATCAATGGCTTACTAGTCTCATCACTGTTCTGCTACAATGCTCTGCTCTACCTGCATCGGTCTCTTCCTACACCCCTTCCTTACGCTTTATGTTCTTCTACCTTTCATGCTCTGCATGCCATGTCCCTTCTATGCACCATTCCTCTTCTATGCATTTCAGCTGTTGCACTCTGCCTCCTTCTACACACCTGAATCACTCTCAATAGCCTCTCATCTATTCTTTGTTCTGCATTCTTATAGTCTCTGTGCACCTTGTGCATGCTATATGCACAATTCTTCTACATGCTCTTCACCGCGCCATTTTTCTCCGCATTGGGATATTCACTTCCACTCCACATTGCCATGGATTCACTCCCTAGAGAATCAACACACTCTCTCTGTTCTACATGTTCTCCTCGTGTCGATTCCTCTTCCTGATCATCATCGCAATTCCTCATCTTCTCTGGCAGTTATTCCCATGCATTCATCATCACTGGGTGTTATGTTGGGATTCCTTAGCCTGTCTAGAAGTTGAGACTCTTCATCTTATCTATCATAGTCGATCTCATCCTCTTTGTTTTAGTTACAGGCTTCATCGCTCTTCCATCTGTCAATCGCCTCTATGAACAGTCTTCATTCCACTGGCAGATGCCTTGAGACTCTTCATCTCCTCTGGAAATCACACTGAGACCTCTTTGATTTTTCTGTGCAGAAAAAATCAGTTGTTTCTGGTAGTTACACTATGAACCTCTTGAGCCTTATGCCTTTGGCACCTTTCACCTTTCCTTTCACATGTGGCCTCAGGCGGTGGCCACACGACTTCTCAGAAGGCGCTTTTGCAATTCACATTTCGACAATTCCTGTTGTGAGGCATATCGACTCTCCAAGTCATGATCTTTGAAGTGGAGATTAGATTTGTGCTAACTCCTCCCTTGAGCCTTTGTTGACGTGACCATAGGTTATGACCAGGGGCCAATTCTGAACATGCATTTTGTATTTCGCGTTTCGGGGTTTCTGTCGTGAGTGTCCTTGACACCTCCAATTCCCGGTATCCAAAACCTACACCAAAAGGTGTTTTTCACATTTCGTCATTCCTGTGGTGAAGTGTTTCGACACTTCCAACTCCCGGTATCCGAAACTTGCACCAAAAGGTGTTTTTCGCATTTCGACATTCTTGTGGTGAAGTGTTTCGACACTTCCAACTCGTGATCCCCGAAATGGAGCTTGGTTGCACTAACTCCTTCCTCCATCTTCCACAGATGTGACCACTGGATATGACCACAGCCTTATTAAAAAACATATTTCGCACTTTTGCATTTCGAGGATTCTGTGATGAGTCATCTCAACTCTCCATGTCATGAGCTCCAAAATAGAGCTTGGCTTCTATATCTTTTCTCTCCAGCTCTCGACAATGTGACCATGAGATATGACCACTCTCCAATCAAACAAGCACTTCGCTCTCCAAATCAACGGTCCATGATCCGTAGTGATCGGATGACTATCCTCTATCCTGAGACTTCGGCCTTCAAGACTTTGGGGGAGTGATGAAGCTAAGACTCCCGAAGCAAAACTCCCGAAGTGAGGTCACTCTTGCGTCACTCGATGACATGTCGTGACCCAAGTGGATGCCATGTGTCACTCTGAATTGTGATTTAGAAACTTCACGGGCCTTCATCGTGTCTGATCAATGGTCTAGATCAAACCTCAATCCAACGGCTAGGATTCAATGGCCAGGATCATTTCACAAATTCACGAGCCTTTATTGTGCCTGATTCGGGATTTCGGTGTTTCACATTTCGCAACTTCAGGACTCCTGTGATGAAGATTCTTGACTCTTGACTCCTCCAACTCCCGGTATCCAAAGCCTTTGTTGATGTGCTGTTTCGGGATTTTGGCGTTTCGCATTTCGTAACTTCGCAACTCTTGTGATGAAGAGTCTTGACTCTTGACTCCTCCAACTCCCGGTATCCGAAACCTTTGTTGATGTGTCTATTTTGGGATTTTGTAAGATTTCTTCTCCTAGAACTTTAAAGAACGTGCAGGTTCTCCTGGATCCAATGATGGTCGAACCCTGCACTCGGATCTAACGCCTGAGATCTATCCTCCATCTTTGCGCCCCTCCTGTCTGGATTTAGATCTGACGGTCATCGAGAATTCTGAATGGGATCCAACGATCACTGTTTCTCTTCATTGTTATGCTTATGATCTTTCCATTCCATCATCACGACTAATATTCCTTGCCTTTGCCATGCCATTATCCCTGCGCTGTTGGCCATGATCTTTGCCATCAATGACAAACATGCATACTCTGAACTATCTCTTCTGATCTTATCGAGCTTGCTCTGTTGCGTCTTCCCAAAATACTTCTGGTGCCCGCCTAGCACATTCTTCCTGTACTTAAGACATCATCGTTGTTGTACTTTCCATCAATGACAAGATTACGCTACCTGTAAAACATGCCAACACATTCTTGTCTGAAATCCACATAACTTAAATGTGCACTCTGGCATAGGCTTACATAGTCCTTAACACTTTGTCATGCAACCTCTTATGTGAAGCCAAAAAGAACCCAAACTGAAATCAAAGAAACTCACAGACAACGAATTTTGTCTATCCCTGCAGATGGAACCTATCACATACATCTACAAAATATGCATATAAACACATAAAATACATTCATTCAAAATACACATAGACACATAAAGATTCTCATGTAGGAAAAATTGCTCTCTATATTAATCTCAGAATGCCAATATTACAATGTGTTCAAGCTCCAACTGCAACAGAGTCTCGACTCTCTCTTTTCTCCAATCTATCTTTCTTCTAATCTATTTTTTCTTAATGAATCTAGATACAAAGATATTTTTACAAAAGAGGGGCTCCTCGAGCCTTTTCCTCCAAGCTACCTACTCTCATTAATTTATAATGAATTACATTCAATGGTTTTCTAGTTTGGATTGAATCTAGATGTTATCAGCCTGTCATCCATTAAAGGCAACCCTACCTACAACCTGCACAAAGGCATCAACCTAGCTCTTCCACCCTTACACATTTAATTACAATTTGAAATTTTAAAATGAGGACTGGTGCCTCTCCCTTCCTTGAATGTGTGCTTGATGTGTTGTCTAGCTGGCGCGATGATGGGTTGGAGCGATGCTCCTACATTAGTGTGGGTTCGCTCCTGGGATGAAATGCTTCCTGTTGACTATGCAAATTCCTATTGTCTCAACCTAGCCTTAGATTCCCTTTACCCAGGTGGAGTTTAGTCCCAGCTCAGGGGTTACCCACTACTAAGAGTGATGAGCAGCGTGGTCTAAGGATGGGAGGTT
This sequence comes from Picea engelmannii, assembly GCA_009831015.1. Taxonomy (NCBI): domain Eukaryota; kingdom Viridiplantae; phylum Streptophyta; class Pinopsida; order Pinales; family Pinaceae; genus Picea; species Picea engelmannii. The sequence goes on along the minus strand of ML783496.1, from coordinate 442,369 downwards.
CATGGAAGGTCTGCACAGAGTTGGTGGTCATCTATAAAAATATAAGTACCATTTTTATGCTCATTTACATGTTGTGTACTTGTACATGTTTTAAACTGAGGAGTATTTCCTATATATGTTGTATGTTTAGGCTTACTATTATTCCACATTAATTTGTGTATTTGTAGAATGTAATTATTTGTTAAGTTTTGTATATATGATATTCCACAATATTTCTGTTGGGCATAACCCAACATGTCTATGGAGGGTATGCTACAAAATTAGTATCAAAACTTAGAAACAGTGCTTCTACTTGGTAGCACGACCTGACCTGGGTGGTCGAGGATGTCACATGATGCAAATATTGCACAGTTGGCAATGGCATTCTAAGACCGCACATTATTATGGTACATGAAATATTAGATTACTACAACTACAAGACAGACTAGAACATTGGAAGAGGTAAGAAAATATCTATTGAAAGAATTTCAGAAATCTAAGTCTGAGTGGTAGTGCATTACAAAGCTGAAGGAGATCAAGCAGATAGTGAATGAATCAGTGTGGGACAATGATCAAAGATTCAAGATACTGAATGATCGGTTGAAATTCAAAATTCCAAATGAGCAACATAGAGAGTGGTTTATTGCAGGATTGTTGTCACATATACAATTCCCTTTGACGCAACAAAAGATTGTGTCACATTCCAGATCCCTAGAAATTGATATGAAATTAGAAGCATACCCTGTAGGAGAAAATGGCGCAGGGATGGCTCAACTTCAGTCACAGTTAGCAACCCTAAATATTAAATTTCAGGAACTTGTGAAAGAAAAATAAAAACGTGAGGAGATATGGTGTGTCACATGTAGAACAAAAGGTCATAATAAGAATGAATTCTCAACTTTTCAGTAGTATTTGAATACATAAGCTTTGAATCCACTAGGGGTATGGTGCGAGATTTTCAAAATGGTGGGTCATCACCCTACTACTTTCCTGTTGATGCAGAAGTATTAAAGTACCGCGAGAAATATTTTTTGTAACTTTTGCAAGTTTGTTGGACATTAATAGAAGGATTGTTGTGCATTTGTTTTAATGAGAGAGCACACTGCAAATGCATACATAGTCTAGGGAGAAGAATCTGAATGAGGAGATCCACAGTATAATACTCCAAGATGTTATAATAAAGGAGGAAGAGGAGGGTTTATAGGCCACAAAAGAGGAGGATTCAGAAAAGGAAGAGGACCAATTATATCTTATAATTGTAATCATCCTGGACATTTGGCGTGAGACTGCTCGAATCCTTGCACACCATGTACATATTGCAGATAACTAGACCATGGAACAGAGGATTTTCCATAGTTGATTGTAAAGTGGAAAGAAAAGAGGAACCCTAATGTACAGATGATAGTAGCAGAGGCATGTGATGAACAACCCAAGATATCAACAACTATCCATGGAGGAATCAAAACTGGATTTGTTGTGACAGATCAAGGAAACATGATCCACCAATGGTTTAGGAAAGCAATAGAGCCTCAACCATTGTTTGACCCTAGAAAGGAGAAAGAAATGTTTACACACGAAAGGAAGGAAGTGATAGGAGCATAATGGATATCATCAAATTTGACTGTGCCTCCTTTGTATGAAAGGTTGTCGGTGTATGATATGCCACCAGTTTACGACCATTCAGAAAGGCAAGTTAATAAGGTAAGCACTTTGAATATTTTTCTAAAAATTTGTTTAGAGATAATGAAGGATGATTCTGATTTGAGTATGTTGTGTGAAATGATTGACCATTTCACCAAAGAGAAAGAGATACATGTCAAAAACCAAGCAATTAACTAGGTGCACCACAAGAAGAGAATGAATACGGAGTTTCGACTCAATGCGCAGATAGGAAACTACGACATGAGAAATATTATTTAGGATCTAGGATCTAATGTGAATTTCATCCCGAAGCAGACCTGGGAAATGATGGGTAAGTCGAAGTTGATCTGGTCGCCCATTCATTTGAGGTTAGCAAACCAACATAATATTATTCCAATTGGAAGGTTGATAGGGGTAAGTATTACTATTGATGGAGTGCCCAACTTGGTTGACTTTGAAGTGATCGAGATAGTAGATGGTATCACCCCTTACCCAACACTACTTGGAATTAATTGGGCCTTTGAAAACTAGACTATCATTGATCTGAAGAAGAGACATATGATATTTGAAGTGGAAGACTTGAATATTACTGTGCCATTAGATCCTCTTGAATATTACTATGCCATTAGATCCTACTGAAGGAAGACGATATGTCGAACCGGTAAAGGGAAAAGAGCTTGACAAACTGTATAATATTATTGTGTGTATGGAAGATTATGTGAATCCTACAGTCGATGGTGTACTTAGTTGGACAAGTATTATCTCATGTGCATCATATTCAAAATAAGCTTTGGAGAATTGGCAGCAGAGATTGCATGAAGTGTCTACAAGGAAATGTGCTCGGATTAACTGCGTGTTGTGATGGATTGAGGTATGTCATCCTCCAAGGTATGACAAACTAACCAATGAAGCTTATTTTATAAGAGAATTTGAGTTGAAAGTATCAGATCAATAGATATTATTGGCTTTAGACGTCACATTGAAAGCGACCCCAACAAGATGGTGGGTTGTGCATAAGGAGGGAATAAGAGATTGGCAACAGTGCAAAAGACTATTACAAGTCAGGTTCAGGACAAAGAATGAAGATTCTATGCATAAGTATACAAGATCAAGTTGTCCGATGGAGCATGTTACATAGTGTATTGCGACATTGAGTAAGGTACCTAGGCAAAGAATGGACACAGTTGTTTTTACACACCTTGGACAAAATCCCAAAGAATTGGTACTTGGAGATGGAAGTGTGTAGAGAAACTACAGATTGGAAAGAATTAACTCAGAATTTCAAGGTAACTTTTAGTTTCGAAGATAATTGTAACACCCTGTTTCCCCCAGATTGTAAATATAACTGAACTGGCCAAGGACTATGGCAAAACTCATAAGTATGAATATGTGTTGTAAATGGACCTGCAGGAAGAGGTCAATGAATGTAAATGATAGTTTGAATTTATTGTAGAACTGATGAGAGGGGATGTGCGGAAAAGAGACCACGATGGTGGTGGAGGGCACCTTGAAAAAGGGGCGTTAACTTCCACTGAGAATTTAATATCGTATTTGGACTCCACTGGCCCGGAGAACCAAAAGCGGCTCGTTGGCCCTGAAAATTAATGGCTCGCAGACTGGTAGGCAGATGTCTTGATGAGGGATGGGATGGTGAACCGCCCATCCGTAGGGACTTCAGGCCTGATCAGTGCGAGGAAAATCGTGCCACACGCAACCTCGCGAGAGGATAAGGTGTATGGCTGAAACGATTGAAAGGGGGCAGACGAGAGGGGAACTGGGGCAATTTTTACACAGAGTGAGTGATCGCAGAGGGGAAGGATTGCAACCTTCGCTCCTGGGCACTGGCAGACAGAGAGACGCAGGTCTCAAGACATCGTGGTCTCAGCTCGGGGGTGGCTAGTGGTAAATCCAGTAGGAGTCGCTACGCCTACGGT
>ML783496.1:370081-432361 GCA_009831015.1 Picea engelmannii | reverse complement strand
TCATTCACAACCATTAGATGGATGAAAGTAACGCAGGCGTTACATGCCTTGCCCTCTCTCATCGTGAGCAACGAGAAATTGGGATCGTAAATCCCAAGACCCAAAAGAACAAATCTGGACCGTTAGATCTCGGTTCACATTACTCGACAGCCGTTGGATCCGGAGAAGCTGCGCAGGGGTTAAGCGCAGGGGTAGACGCGCGAGGAAGTGATTTGAGCCATTAGATCTGGAGTAGAAATCCCGTAAACCGTTGGATCGGGAAGAGTTGCACCGAAGCTAAACTCTAGTGTGCAGAGGAAGAGTCCTAGCCGTTGATCTCGACAGGACACGTGTCGACATTCTGGGAGGTATCGAGATTTCACTCATCGGGGATTTTAGGAGTGTAGAACCGTTTCACAATGAAATTGCGATACGCAATTTCCCGATTGAATCTGGACCGTCCATTATGCGTGACAGGTGTCAGGAGATCCGGAGGGGAATCAGGATATTTGCCATCGGGAAATCGACATTCCCGTGGACAAGTACTCGGGGCAATCCAAGTGAAAACCCCGACAAGATCTGAGCCGTCAAACAACATGGACACGTGGCAGAGGAGCCCAGAGAGTCGGAGTTCGGCATATTGGGGTTTTTAATACATAGAACCCTTGCCATCCGGAAATCGCGATCCACGATTTACCGATAGGATCTGGGTCGTCCATCTGAGGGACAGATGTCGAAAGATCAAGCTTGGCCGTGAGTCCACGCCAAGTGGCATCGGGGATTGGGGAATCGGAATTTACGAAGGCTTGTGCATCGCGACATCATAAACCCCGAAACCCCGATGGGTAGCTATAGAACCGCGGACATATGGTAGTAGGTCACCTGAGAACGGAGCTAGCATAGAGGGCTAATGCCTTAGAGACATATCGGGGGTCGGAGGATCGCGGGTTCCGAGGACTCGTGAATTGCGACATCAAAAAACCCGAAACTCCGATAGGAGTTGCCCCGAGAGGAAGTAAGACCACGGTCGTAAAGGCAGTGAACCACAGGCTTGGCCTAGGGAGCTAATGCGTGAGGAGCGCGAGTCATGGGGGTGAATGAGTTTGACATTAGAAACCCCGAATCCCGATATTTAACCAGGGGTTGGCATTTCGCAAATGCCGATGTTCTGGAGATTTCTCACTTATGGGAGATTAATCCAAAGTTTTTAAAAATTATGATAGTGGGTGTGTTACAATAATGCTCCTTTGATTGACTCAAATTTGCAGGTTATCAAGAACACGTTTTTTTCATCAGAAGACTTGATAGAACTAGTACCTATATTTAGCGCGCATAGATCTTCTGCAGCAATTGAAGAAGTTTTGCACTGTTATAGTGTTGTTGAAGAAGACCAAGAGGAGGAAGAAGATCCAAGAAATGTTGAAATACCGGAAACTGAAGGAGATCGTGCATTAGAAAGACCACAATTTGAATTGGATGTATGCAAATCCATTGAGAACACACAAAGTAAATATTGGTACAGAAGATAAGCCCATATTTACGAACGTAGGAGACTATTTGAATGACAAAATTGTTGAGAAGATAGTTGATTTACTACACGAGTATCATGATTTGTTTCCAAATAATTTTTCATAGATGAAAGGGATTGTTGGGGACTTAAGAGAGATGAATATTCCCTTGAAGTCAGATGCCAATCCAGTGAAGAAGAGACCATACAAATTGTACTTGATGTATAAGAAAAATGTGAAAGTGGAGATAAATATGATATTGGATACATGTCAGTCTGTGCTAAGATATTTGGTCAATAAGCTAGTGTTGGGGGGGAAGACATGTAATGTAAGTCGAGACGAATAGAACTTGAGGATTCCAGCATTGTTATGGGAGTATAGGAATACAAGTAATAAGATGATAGGACATCCCCCATTCAGACTAGTGTATGGTCAAGAAGTTGTTATGCCCATGGAATTCATAGTACCAAGTCTACACATTGTTGCATTGACAAATCTCACAGATTCCAGTGCAGTGGATAAGAGACTATCAGAGCTAGTAGAGATGGAAGAGGACTACTTTTTCACAAGTTTCCACTAACAAGTTCGGAAAGCGTGTGATAAAGCATAGAATGATAGGAACATTAAACAAAAGAAGTTCCAGACAAGAGACTTATTTTTTTCTCTACAGTAGTAAGTTTTTGTAGCACCCTAGAAAGTTTCAGATGCATTGCCTAGGTCCATATGTGATCATATTTGTGATAGATCCAAGTGTTGTTCAATTGGAAAAATAGAATGGACAAGTTGTGGAAGGAATTTTTAGTGGTAGTTGGCAAAAAATGTATAGGGACATCCGTACTTCCGTGCACTATTATGAGGGAACAATATGTGTACCATAGTACTTGTATTATAGTGTACTATAGAAAGGAAAATAAAAGAAGAAAAGTAATAAAATAATTTGAAGGTTAAAGTTATGCATAAGGTTAAATGAGCAAGGAGATAAAGCTAAAAAATGTCACAAAGATGTAGAAATAGGAAGGAATTGTGCGCGGGAAGGAGGATTGAAGTGAGATATAGCCTTGCGAAGAGGGAAGGAAATCCATTAAAAAACATACATGATGGGACAAGCATTAAAGAGCAATCATAATGGTGAAGTAGTGGAGATGTGTAGTCATAAATGGAAAGCGATGACAAGATTGTGATAGACTGGCAAGACCTACACCATGATCTGTAAAATAATCCAAATTTATTACAGAGTATGGAAATAATTGAATGTGAGTACAAGTTGGATTAGACTACAGGTTTGGGGCACGAAATAGAAAAGCACCAGTTAACGAAAAGTTGTAAAATTAATTGAGGGGTCAATGGAAAAAAGTTATTGTCGTTTGAGAGCAGTGAGAGCAAATAGTCGAGAAAACACACACAGAGCCGAAGGAGTTAAGTCTCGAATGAGTTAAGTGTCGAGGGAAGTGTTTTGCAGAGAGCTATGGCACCACCCAAGTTAGCAACATCAACATCAGGAACAAGGAAACTGTGCACTAATCCACCAGTAGCACCTATATAGAAAGGAACTTAGGAACATCCGAGTTAGATTCGAGTTCAACCAACTTTTGGAAGGAGTATATACGACCCAGGAAGCCGACAACAAATCTGATCAAGTTACAAAAGGAAGCAAAGTATGAGCTCGTGGAGCCAATAATTCCACCAAGTGTAATCATTGAAGAAGATATGTTAGGCACAGTGGAAGATATGAAATTTGTAGATTAGAACCTATTAAATTAGAATAATTTCTTGGCGTTAGCATCGAAGAATGATCTTAGGAAAATCATTTTCCCATAAAGATCGGTTATCATGGTTGAGTCAAAGGCTTGGGAAGCAGGGTTGGAGAAATTAGGGATTCTGAACTTGTTAGAGATATCACACTTTGGTAGAAGAATCTAGATCAACGCCTATGTTAATATGTTGTTAAGTTGTGTCCATGTAGGATACCTATGGCTGGAAATTGTCGTGTCCAGACTCCATAGATACAAAGTTGATTGCATAAATAATAGGGTTTTCAATGGCGGGGGATGACCCATTACCATTTTTTACAGATAAGTTGAATGAGAAATCTTTGTTAGAGAGGATGAAAGAGAAGTTTGATACGTTTAGAGGAGCATGTAGGATCGATGTAGAAAGTATCAATTACGAGTGCATCAAGTTTGCGACACAATTGTTGGCTTGCAAATTGTTGAGGAAGCATCGCAAGGATCAAGTGTCGGTAGGTGCGATAACATCAATTGAGAAGTGTGTAGAAGGCATACAAATGAACTGGGCAACCTTCCTGTTAAATCAATTTTTGATGGATTGTAGAGAGGCATAGGGAAAGGGAACATAATTCCACTACACATGGTTGTTATCATTGATAGCATTAGTGGCTTGGAGGGACCTAGAAGACACACAGTTTTTTTCAGCTACAAACAAACCATGTTTGGTAGCTAGATACGCCAACTTGTGGCATACTACGCACAAGGAGAGATATTTGGCTAACAACATCGATTTTTAAATCTATAAGGAGGTAATTTGACAATGCATTCAAGATACATTGCACATATTATCACATGTGGTAGAAGTGTACAAGGAAGTTGCACATTTTAGGGAAGGATGCCATCATATGTACATTCAAGCGAAGAGGGACCCAACTCAAGAATGGGTGACCATGAGATATAGGGTGACTAAATAAGAAATGAGACATATCATGGAATATTGGGACACTGAGTGGAAGATCCCAACGACCCAATGAAAAAAAAAGCAACCAGAGATACAACACTCAAAAGTACAAGAAGTAGTAAATGATGAAGAAGCAGAAGGACAGGGAAACCAAGGAAATGATGCATGTGACATATAGAAGACTATACCGCAGTCAAGAGAGAAGAGGAGAGAAATACACAAGGGAAAAACATTTCAGTTGTGCAAGAAGAGGATATTTTTGATGGAAATTACCATTCAAGAACTAACAAATGATGACTTAGACAAGATCATAGATCAAGTGAAGGAAGTTACTCATGAGGATTTAGAGTGAGCAGTGAAAAAGCAAGAAGAAAGACACTCGAACGTGAAAGCGCATATTGTCACACTGCGACAGATTTTGGAGACAACTAGGATACTACAAGTTCGAACAAGAGAACAAGAGAAGATGGAGAGTATGGAGAAAAAATCATAAGCACAATCGATAACATCTCACCCATCGGAAACATCAGGAGAGCGCAAAATAATGAAGTTATCAACATGAGAATTAGAGTTCCCCTTGACAAATATGCAGGAGTAAGTATACACATTAAGTCATATTGACTTAGTCTTGTCACAATTGTTGATAAAGGTATTAAAGGGTTTGCAGATAAGCATTATGCAGGAGATACATTTGTGTGCATAGCCAATGACGATGAAATTGACCAAAGTGACAAATAATAATTTAGCATTGCATATAGAATATAAAATTTTTATGATGGAGTGAGATGAGGTTGAGAAAAGAGAAGGAAGGATAAAAAACACAATGCAATAAGTGTACAAAAAGTTTCCACATATACAAATGGAAGTTGATACTCCATTGGAAGAAAAAGTGTTGAATATTAGCAAATCCATTCAGGGCTTTTGCACAAATATTACCATTTGGAGGCACACCAGACACTGAGCACTCCATTGGAGGAAAGAGAGAAAAGGGAAAATATGATGACAATAATCGTAGATAAAATCAAAAGTCTGGAAGTGGAGTGTTCCAAACTATATGAAGAAATCATGGAAGTATGGACTCAGTTGACAAAATACATGGAGCTATAAGAAATTGGGAAGAAGCTACAGGCTATGCAAGACAAGGTGCATAAGTTTAAGGAAGCGATGAGAAACTTGCCACCAACAGACAAGATGGAAGTAATCGCAGAAAATAGAAAGTGATACTTAGATATGAACTAGATGAGGGCGGAGCAACAAGCTCATGCACAAAATATTGAAATGCTTCAGGAGGAAGCATACAAGGTGACAACAAAACTAGTAGTTGTGTAGGGCATGGTCAAGCAAGCGGTACAAGACAGTGTAGAAAAATTGAAGACCCATATTAATACAGAGATGACCGAGGGAATTGTGCAACAAGAAACAAAAGCAAGGGAAAATATCAACACTACAAGGGAAACATTTCATAAGTTCATAGAGACCTGGAAGAAATCCTGAAGTGGCTTGGGACAAGCCACGAGTAAGTGTTGGGGGCTTGTTGGAGCAAGACATTCTGGGACAAGTTTTGGGAATCACACAGAAGAAAACCGTGTGACAAGTCGGCTAAGGAGAATTGCGCATAGAAGAAAGGAAGACATATAACACATTTTTAGGAGTCAATGCATGCAAAATATGGAAACTAGTTATAAGTACTTATACCTTTTGGTTCATTTTTGTAACAGGCTAAGCCCTAGTATTAATGTATAAATATATAATGAGAATTCAGTCAAATATATGATGAGAGTGATATGGGAAGAGAGACATGATGAGTAGCGGTTGAAGTTTTGAGAGATGAGAGTGAGTCAGATAGTGGGAATTCATAGAGAGGAGAGTCAGAGGATGAAATGATCTAAGTGTGCACTGTGTGCGTGAATGCCTAGGGAATTTTGGGTAGAAATGATGTATCTTGTTTGAGCACAGTGCGCACCTATTGTGAGGATTGAATATGAATGAATAATATAAGAAGCCAACCATTTTGGACGTATCCCAGTTGGGGTGAACCACGCTAAATTATTGTGTTCTGATGTGTTTTCTATCATGATGTGTTGGTTTACTCTATTTATTGTGCACATGGAATAGATGCTTAAGGATTAATACGAATATGTATCTGATGGTTTTGTGCACATGTTGAATGATTAAGTAAGATGAATCTGTCAAACGTTATTATGTTGTTATGATTTCATGCATATGGTATATTGCATTTTGAATGAATGTTAAGTCAGAATGAATGTTAGAATAATCTCCATTCCCTTCATGACTGCAGAATCATGGTTCCTGTAGTCCCCATAGATACCTCATGTGATACTTCACCTACTTGCGGGTGATGCTGAAAGGGTCGATATATTTAGGGTTTTATTGGTGATTTAATGTTGAACCCTGGGTCTTCCCACTGTGCGCCAACAATAATTAATGCATTGGGTGATTGAGTTGTTTTAATTAGACAATTAAATGTACCAACATTTTGGAAACATTGTTGGGGAAGCTATTAAGGGCACAAGAGTACAACTGACAATATTTTTTATGCATGTCAAAAGTACTCAAGACATGTAGGATTGCATGAATAGAGTAGGAGAAGGTCGCAGTGCCCCCAAAACCCTTTAAATACTAATCATGCAGGTAGAAGGGGACGAGGATGAAGAGAGTTTATAAGATGTCATTGAAAGCTTCCAATATAACTTAAAAAGTTCTAGAATTATAAAATTAGCCAATAGTGAAGTGACAAGAGATGAAATTGGTAATTTTTGAAAAAAATAAAATTAATATTATTAGCTCTTTGTCTTCACAATTGGATGTTTTGCAGGTAAATCAAAAGCAGGTTGAAGCTGAAAAGTGCTATTAATATTCTTATAAAGGTACAAATATAAGAAACCTTTAAAAGAATTCCCTCTGAACAATGTTGAAGTCTGTTGCATATGAAAGCACGACCACCCTATAAAACTCTGCCCCTCACTGCCAAGATTAAAAGCCATGTTCCAAGAATGCAACAAGGAGGTTGAGAAATCATATTTCATTGCTTCTAAGAATCCATGGAAATTCCACCCTTCCAATATAAATCAATATCCCCTCCTTTATTTTCAATATTTCAAATATCATCTATAATCTTCAGCAGGTCCCACAAAAAATGCAATATCCTACAAATCTATGGCAGTTTCCTAATCCTCCCCAGATTCAATATCCCACATCATGGTCACAAAGGCCATCTCATCCAAATCAGACATTTCCATGGCCTCAAGTATGGTGAGGATATCCTTTTCCCAGAGGACAATTCCCAATGCAAACTCAATTACTTGTACAACAACAACTGCAACTCCCCTCAAATGTGCTACCAAGTAATCCTCCCTTGCAACCCCAACTACATATACAACCTAACCTGTATCCGAATAATAAGGAAGTTTCACCCCAAGAAACAACCCAAAAACAAGAAAAATCTGAGGAACAACACACTGATACAATTCATACTGTAGCTCCCGATAAACAAACTCAAGAATAAGTTTCTACTCGGTTATCTCATAAAGTTGTTACTTTTACATTTCCAGAAGTTGATACTCTTGCTCCTCCTGAAAATTCTTCGATCCCACCATATATGGAAAGGAAATTGTTGAGTATGGGAGGGAATTCCACCACAAGGACCTTCTTGGATACTTGTCTAAAGTTCAAAATTGTCACCAAGGAGGATTGTTCTCCTCAAGATCCTGTAGAAGACCAAAAGATCCAAGAACAAAGCCCACAAGAGAGGACCTAGAAGTTTCTTCTAGTTATCCTTATCAAAATGAATCATAGATTAGCGAATCATGGCCATCATCTAAAGGGGATAAAATATTAGAGCCAGAAATCAAAGAATTCCTTGCATCCTTGTCACCAGACCCAGATCCCTTATACATTTTGAAGTTTGATGAGACCACTTTTGGAGAAATTCGTGGCATGCTAACTAAAGAAGAGAACCATGGAACCAAATACTACATTGAATCATGGTTCCAAGCAGTCCTCAATCCTAACCACTGCATTCTTCAACAATTCTTGGCACCATCTCCATCAGAGGAGTTGGTCCCTCATGTTCTGGTATCTCTCAAAGTATATTTTTCAAGCTTGAATATGAGTACTTTTGTAATTTTGGTATGCACATGTCTCCATTGGAAATATTTCTACACTTGAAGAGAAATTTGTCTTTATTCAAGTAGAGTAGGATAATATAAAGAATAAATAGGCAAATAAAATAGTAAAGATAAAAATAAGTCTAGTTTTGGAAACTAGTTTACTGGTGCAACTGGATACAAAATTTGCTTGAAAACTAGGTTAATGGATGGAAAAGTTCACAATAAGGTTCTGTAAGTTTAAGATGGTTCAAATTTTGTACTGAAATTCTTCAAAATCATTTATGTTTTATGCTCGTGTTAGCTGAAGTGGGATTCCTTAAGTCCCACCTTCTAAAAAATATCATCACATTGACTCCAACACATCATCTAGGATTGAGGTTAGAGTTTCATAGTGCCCTAGGACATGCATGCATCAATGGTAGATTCTCTTGTTGTTAATCACAGGGATTCATCAATGCTTCTTGATTGACAAATCTTGCAGGTGACTTGACTCTTTCTTCAAGTAGAGTGGGATAATGTAAACAATAAACAAACAAATAAATGGTAAAGATAAAAATAAGTTCAGTTGTGGAAACCATTTTACTGGTGCAACTGGACATAAAATTTGCTTGAAAACCATGTTAATGGCTGGAAAATTTCACAATAAGGTTCTGTAAGTTTAAGTTGGTTCAAATTTTGTATTGAAATTATTCAAAATCATTTATATTTTATGCTCTTGTCAGCTGATGTGGGATTCCTTAAGTCCCACCTTCTGACAAATATCATCCCATCGAATCCAACACATCATTTGGGAGTGAGGTTAGAGTTTCATAGTGCCCTGGGATATGCATGCATTAATGGTAGATTCCCTTGTTGTTAATCATGGGGATTCATCAATGTTTTTTGATTGATGAATCTTGTCGGTGACTTGACTCCAACACATCCATTAATACTTGTCAATATGCACTAAGGTACTTTAGTTCTCATTGTCATCAAAGTTATTTTATTCATGTTGGTTAACGACATATATTAACGGCCAATAATCCAACAACTTCTCTTCATTCTCAACATAAAAACATTTGTTTTCATGATGAGACTTGTACCTCAGGTTTTGTAGCAGTTGAAGACTATACAGTTTCATGGTTTTAACATCAACTTGCAAGTCTTAGTGAGAATAAGAGGAGTTCTTTATTTTTAGCAAATATTCTACTCATCCTTTGTTCCAACAGTTTAGTGGTTCTTTTTCATTCATTTTCCAATAGTCAACAATCTTTAGATCCACCACTATAGTGAGCATCAACCTTGATCACTTTCAAGATTTCATTGTTCTCTTGGTCCCAATATACTCAATTTTCATATTTCTTTCTACGATCTCATCTTCATCTACATCACTCTCAACATCATTTCGGCCTACAATATCTTAGACAAACATCAATCCATCCATGCCAATAAAAGATTTCACACAAGTAAAACTTGAGGTAAATAGTGTGAGTTTTTTTATTTATTAAAAGTTTGGGAGAATGTCATGAAAAACAACTGATCATTATTTCATTCACTTCTGTTTTCAAACCATCATTTCCACTTCCATGTATTCTCATATTTTATATAGCATCTATTCAAAGTATACCCAACTAAAAAATAAAGAGCATACCCCGTTTTCAAGTAGTCTTGTTGTTTCCACACAAAAACCATTAGTAAGAAGAAAAGGAAATGTTGTTTCTCCACAAGAACCAACAACAAAATAATAGAACATATTTTGTCGTAGAAGATGCATGATGACATGTTGCGTATTTATTTTGGGGGAGATAGGGGTTGTTTTTCACTCTAAGGGATCTCACAGTGGAAAAATTGGATCAGGATGACAAGGACAAGCAAAACAAGTTCATGGTAATTTCTCAATATTCACTCATTCACATTTTTTTAAATGCAGAAATTGTATTGATAATATCTTGCAAACTGTGAACTGGGTTTTCACGAGATTTAGATGCGAGAAACACTATAGCCAGATGAACAAACCCAATAAATTTATCACCAAACTAGTTCCTAATTTGTGAGATATTAAGCATCATCACCTTCAACCATTTTTCATATATCTAGAGATACGTGCATCAAATGGATTTTCTTTTTGGTGTGGAGAAGCATTGGAATAGTAAAAATATCCTTGCAAAATTTTGTCGAAGCCTAGTTTGTGTTTTGTGAGAAAATGGTTTAAAACTTTTATTGCTACTCCTGCAACACTTGTTGTTACTCACCTATAGCATATTATTTTTCATATATTGGGATATGTGCATTAGGTATCTATGATTTTTGGTAGGAAGATGCATTAGATGGTGATCCATAAAACCACCAAAAATCTTCTTCATTTGAGTTATGGTTTGCATAAAAATTCAAATTTTCAAATATGTTGTTACTCCACTATATCATCCACAACACTTGTTGTTACTCACATGTAGCAGCTTATTTGTTTGTATCTTGATATTAATGAACTGGGTTGTCGTGATTTTTGTAGGCAGAGGCATTAGATGGTGATTAATATACTCACCAAAAATCTCTTCATTCTGGACTACTGTTTGCACCAAATGCCGCATTCTAAAATCCGTTGTTGCTTGTTGTGATTCATTTGTTGTTACTCACTTGTTGTTTCTTTCTTGTTGTGACTCACTTGTTGTTACTTGCTTATTGTGACTCACTTCTTGTTACTCGCTTGATGTTACTCACTTGTTGTAACTCAATTCTTGTTACTCTCTTGCTATTAATCATCACTGCTACTTGCTTGTTGTTACTCATTGTTGCTACTCATTCACCATACGAATTGCAACCTCCTTGGACTTATCATTGATTGTTGCAACTCCACCAAAATTTCTAAAAATCACTTGAGGGATACTTTTGAAACCATTGTTTGAAGAGGTTTCATGGTGCTATTGGGGAAAAAAATGTTATATTCTATTAACATCATCAGTTGGGAAAGCATAGTGGTTTTGGTTACTATGCATTGAAAAATGGAAGCAACATTCAACTAAGTCCTTGAAACTTGGTTGATACAAAGGTATTGGGTTGTATGAGGACATGAAACATCCTCAGTTTGGAGGGTGGAATGCTACACATTTCTTACTTAGGACAACAATGTTTTCTCGACCTTCCATTTGACAAAAAAAAATAGCTTGGGGGAGAGGAAAAATCATTACCTAGAGAGGAGTAGGCTTCCCCACAAGAACCTACAACAAAAGAAGCTACTATATAATCCATTCCTATAGAAAAAAAATATGTCTTCATCCTTGAGTTTGGGTACGTACACAAACAATTTTCATTTTTTAGTGGACATTAGTTGTTTTCAACATTAATGACACAAGAAAGCCCTATTACTGTTACACAAGAACCAACAATAGGAAGTCTTGTTGTTGTTACACAAGAACCAGTAGCAAGTCACAAAATATCACTATGTCACGAGTTATGATTTATTTTTGTTAATGTTGTTATAACATAGTTGTTGTTACTCTGTTCGGTTGTTACTCAGTTTTGTTGTTACTCCTATTATAACACTGTTGTTGTTACTTTGTTTTGTTGCTACTCTTGTTATAACACTATTGTTGTTATTGTGCTTGGTTGATACAAAGGTATTGGGTTGCCTGAGGACATGCACCATATTCAGTTTGGGGGAGATGTTTGGTCGTTGATTTGTCACCATTATTACCACTTATAGACATCCATTTCATTCCTCTTACTTCCTCTTACCACTTAGTTATCATTCCATTTACCATAATTTCTCGTAAAACACCATGGAACACTTATTTATGTTTTAGTGGTTAATTAATGATTGTTTTCCTTCCTGTTTAATAAATTAAAGAATGTCATACTTGATTTTTATTGATGACAATTTATGAAACCTCCAAGGTTGGCATACCAACGCACCTCCACATGGATTTTGTTACTAATACCAAAGAAATGAATTTGGGTGGATCAAACCTTCCTTAGATTGAATTCATGGGTCTCCAACATGAGATAAGGGCACAAACCAAAAATTAGTAGTGGTTTTGAAACAACCAACTTTTGCTCGATTTTCGAGTAGATGAAGATGAATCTAAAAAAATTGAGATGTGTATTTTTTTTGTATCATAGAAAATTGAATACCAAGCAATTTTTTTCCAAAATGAGCTATGGTTTGAGAGATAAGGGTGGTTCTTTATCACACATTTTCCCAAATTGATGTAAAAAACATATTTGTGAAACAACCAACTTCCGCATCGATTACTGAGTAGATGAAGATGAATCTGAAAACTTTGAGACATTGGTTTTGTCTGTAACATAGGAAATTGGATACCTCTAAATTTGTTTTCCAAAATGATCTACGGTTTGAGAGATAAGGGTGATTATTTATCTCAAATTTTCCCAAATTGATGTAAAATCCAGATTTTGTGATTTTTCTCCAAAAATGTAAAATTCATTTTCTGAGTTTGGGGATTTGGTCCTATCCTTCCCCAACTGATTTTTATGTATAAATAATACTAAGAGGGGGAGAATCAATCAATAGTTAGTATGCTAGATTTTTGTTCAACAATCAATCTGGTCGATGAGGAACAACCTCTACATCTGTAATTCTTGATTTTGATCAATAAAGGCTCATCAAGTTCGTGGTTTAATTTATGTTAATTTAATTTGTAGATTTTGTACTTTATCTTACCCCTACTAAGGAGGAAGGGCCCTTATCTTAGCAGGGTTGTTGTTACTGTATTAGTAGGTAGAATCATTCTATCGTGTTGATTGATTATAAGTGTGGGTGATTTTACAACTGTAGTTTCATATCATTGTTATTGAATTTTGTTAAATATTGTTGTTGTTGTTACTTACAATTGATTGCGAGTTTTTTAATGTAGATGTGGATTGTTGTTACTCTATTATACCATTGCAATACTGCAAATTAGAGTCAATTCATTCAATTGTTGTTGTTACAAAAATCTTGTGTTGATTTGATAACTCTGTATGCAACTAGGCTTGGAATGTTTATTGGATTAAGAAAGATTAGTTAGTTTTATATTTATTTTGTTTCAGGAAGGTGTGGTTTGTTTCAAGCTGAGTGATTTACTTTTGCAAGGAGTGAGTTTGTTTCAAGCCAAGTGATTTACTTTTGCAAGGAGTGAGTTTGTTTCAATTCTGAGCAAATGTGAAGTTTGTTTTAATTTCAAAGCAAGTGTTTAGTTTTAGAGCAAGTGTGCAATTTGTTTTAATTCCAAAGCAAGTGTTCAGTTTTATAGCAAGTGTCTAGAGTGAGGTTTCCAGTGTGCTTTTATTTATGCCAGTGTGAGAATGATTTTAGTTTCAGGAGTGTGATTTCAATTCAAAGTAGTGTGAGTGTGTTTTAAAGCAAGTGTCAAGTATGATTTCCAATTCAGCAAGAGTGTTTTATTTTCAACAAGTGTGTTTCATTTGAATAAGTGAGATCTATTCTAGAATGAGTGTTTCTTGATTATGATTGCATACCAATAGATAATCAATGTCAGATGGAAATTGTGACTGCATATACTTTGCATGATAACTTTGAAACAAAAGGGACATACCCCAGGTTGACAATTAATTCATTGGGTGATTGAGTTGTTTTAATTAGACAATTAAATCTACCAACAATGTTACTTACAACATTTGGATTATTCATTTCCTTCATTATGAGTTGAGTTCAACGCTTTTGGTAACTTTTAGATATCGATCAAAATAATATAGGTAAGTATGATGAAAACCTTACTTATTTTTGTCTTATTGGATTATGTTGTTGTTAGATAATTCATAATACATAATCAATATTCGCTTTCCTCTTAAGGTGGGGTGACCTTTCACTGAGAAAAGATCTAAATACAACAATACTCAACAAAACATTACATAGCCTCCTAGTTTTTTAAATAGAGACTCCAATAGAAAAATCCTAACTACTTGTGGTCCCATCATTAATGAGTACCAACCACATAGTAGATCTTATTGATAAAGAGAACCCTTTTACATTAAATAACTATCCACTACTATATAATGGTCCTTATGTAAAGAAGATGATCACATATATTAATTAACTAACTCCTAGGTATCCTAAAGTAGGGAGGTTAGGGTAGGATTCTAATAATACCAACAATATGATGTACCAATAATGGCATATCATGATGAAGGATCACATAGTTATTCGCAAGCTCAAGGTCCTAGATGATCACTCAAGGTCATACTAGCAGCACTCCAAAGCTAGGCATCAATGTACATGACTGATCCATGACCTCATGAAAAAATCTATGATCTTGTGTCATTGCCATGCCAAACCTACATGTTTGAGGTGGCTCATCAACCTCAACCATATCTACATTAGGTTGGGGAGTCCCCTCAACAACATACGAGCCAATATCTACAAAATAGTAGACAATAATTGTTAAACAATTTAAATAAAATATTATAGTCAATTACATATGCATTAAATTAGATAAAAAAATATGTAATTGAATAAATCAAACTAGGGGAAATTTGAGGTCTAAAATGGGCCTCCTAAGGAAAAGAATAAAATAATAGTTAAAATAATAAAACAAGAGTTATGAATTTTCTAAGGGAAAGAAAGAAAAGCACAGTTTTTAATGTATTTTTTACTTCTCTCCTTATACTCAAATTTCATGAATTGTAGGCACTCATTGGATGCGAAATTAAAATCTGCATCCAACGAGTACCAATTTTGCATCCCTTTTTTTCGCGTATTCCATTTTCGGTCTATCAAAAGTATGTAGAGTGGGTACTCATTGGATGCAAAATTTAATTATGCATCCAATGAGTAACCGCACTTGAAATTTGAGTAAACCTATAAGGAGATAAGTAAAAAATACAATAAAAAAGGTGGTTTTCTTCCTTTCCCTTCAAAAATATTTCCCCTTATGGTGGACATCATCATCTTGAATCCTATTGGTTCTTTTAATGTTCAATTTTATATTACATTTTTTGTTTTGAGGTCCATTTTTTACCTAAAAAATCACCTAATATGATATTACTTCTCCTATTTGGTGGCTCAACTAGAGAAAATAAAATGTTCAAACATCCTCCCAAGTCCACCCCTACAAGTGGATATTGTACATGATCAAGTACATGATTGTCCTCACTACTTAACAAAGGAAAAACCTCTACACCCACCCATATACATGGGTACTCCAATTGGCCTACCTTGGGAAACATATGACCCCACATGCTCATACAAACATTAGTCATTATCTTATGAGGGTGGAAATTGAATGTTGACCAAGTAACTAGAAACCTCTCAAAAAATAAAGTCAACAACTACAAAGTTAAGGGAAATATATGTCTCCCCTCAAACACACTATGACAATGATCCAAAGTAATACAAAACTACTCTAAAATAACAATCGACCCCTTAACTAGTATGGGAATGTAAATAAACCATATACATAGTACTCCATAGGACAACTAATGCATCCCCCATTAGTGTTATGGTGTGCTAGTGTCACGATAAAATGGCATAAGCACCAAACCTCCTTTTCTTTGAAACAACGTAAACTCAATTGGCCCCTTAGAACCTGGAAGTCACTAGGGTCAATGATGTTTGGACTAACATATTTCTCCACATATGATAGCTGACTCTCTCCCACAACACTAGGTGAAAAATATAGGAAACGGGTGAAATCTTCCCCCCTCCTAATTAGCCTGATGATGAAATAAAAATGTTCCTCTATGGGTTGGTACCACAGATCGAGACCAATCTTGGAGGCTCATATTCCGTGATCCCATCAAAGAATTAACTACATCAACAAGTCTGTGTTCTTCTTGAGGGAGTTAACCTCCTCATAAAACTTGAGGCTGAATTCCCTCAAAAGGAGATGAATGTAAGGTGTAATTAGATAAGGGAACGTATTCATCTTTCTCTTCTTGGCCTCCCATACATGCATAAAGATATATGAGTCAACTTATTGCTATTGAGGATGCCCTTGATTCACATACAAACATCATTGGGAAAATATATCTATAAATAAATAGTTTACGCTAAATCTCCATTTTATAATATTCATTAAATATTGAACCTAATTGTTTTTACATAAAACATGTGTAAAATTAACTAGTGAGCCCATTTTAAGTAAATGCACCATGAACGGTGCACTAAAGTTTCAATGGCATACTAACAAATTCGATGTGCCCATTTATAATAACACACTAGTAACAATGCTCTTACTAAATAGTTCATGCACCAATTATTTTGACTAATTTTAAAAATATTCTTAGTTATATGTGTGATTTAAATATTGATGTGCCTAGTTTATGTAAGTGTAGTGTATTTGGGGCGCCACAATAATTTTAGTGCATCGATAACTACAATGCAATAAAAATGACAAAAATCATTACCATCCCTTTGTGTTGTTACCAGGTATGTGTAGTTCACCCATTCTTATAGGAGGAATCACTTTGGCTGCATTTGCACATTCATTAGGGCACCAAAGAGCACAAGAAAATCATGTGTGAAATTTTATCTTTGTTTCGTGCGCTTATAATTCCTAAAAACACCATACATTAGTGTATTATATATAGGCATCATCAATTAGTATAGGCCACTTTGATGAACTTATCCATCGATATGTGCATTTCCACCCATCATAGTTCTTACCAAGGATGTGCAATGCATCTACTTTTACTAAGATCACCAGTCCTAGTGCATCCGTACATTCATTAGTGCACTAAAGAGCATGGGAAGTTCTCACACATTTAATGTTTATCTCTTTGGTGCACTTATGATGAATTCGATAACTGCTTATTAGTGTGGCATGTATAGGCATCAAATATGGATGTGGGCCAAAACCTAAGGCTGTAATAATGATGGAATTATATATATATATATATATATAATTCCATCATTATTACAGCCTTAAAATGTAAATTAAGGGATAATAATCAATTTAACTAGTATCTTCTCCTTCGAGAAAATATGATTTCTATATAGAAAAAAAACATAAAAATTTGATACTATTTGCAAAATTCCAAAATGAATATAAATCCACCATGAAAGGGAAGGAATCAAGAAATATGATAATTGAATAGCACCAAAAAAATGGGGTAATCATAGGGGGATAGGGATCATTGATGTTTATATGGGTTTGAAGCATTTAATCAAAAATAAAGTGCAAATTTGGTTTGGTATTTTTTATTTACCCTATTACAATGCACCTTACATCCCAATGCCCTAGTTTGTTTCTAAGTACAAAGCATATTAGTGATATTTTCTAAATATTTTTAACCTACATCATTGTGTATGGTAGTGTTATGCACCGATGTGGTTAAATATATTAGATGCATCGAAAATATGTTTTTGAAAAAATGACCTATATTATTTTATAAAAAAATTTAACCTACCATAGTGCATGTGGTAAGTTTTCACACTTGTGTAGTTAAATCTATATGGCACATAGACAATATTTTTTTTAATAACTAATATTTTTTTATAAAATATTTATATATTGACACACAAGGTGGGGGTATGCATTGATGTGGTTAATTCTATTTGGCACATCAGGGTATGCATTGATGTGGTTAATTCTATTTGGCACATCAGGAAGAATGTTTTTTTTGAAAACATCATAGCTTTAGTATAGTGCATGCAATATGGTTATGCATTGGTCCTATTAAATTTATTTGGAGCACTACTAAGGAGTTTTTTGAAAAATAATTGATATTTTTATATAATATTTTAACCTACCTCAATGCACATGGTAGAGTTACACACAAGTGATTTTGATATTCAAGCACATCGGTGTGCAATATGGTTTAAGCACACTGGTAAATAAATAAATTATCCACTAAAACCTTTAGTCACCTTCCTCTGCTAGAAATCACCACTAAATACATACAAGGGAGAAGTGGTTCCACAAAATCCTCAACTAATTGGCATTTTCCTTGCAGTGTTCACTCCATTGGGGTGTTCCCCTTTAATTTACACACAATCTTTTATAACAATAATATATATCACCATACTTATGTAAATAACTTGATATATGTAGTTCTTTTTGTTTGTTTGTGTGTGTGTATCCCATTTTTTCTAATGATGAAATAAGTCTACTTTTCTATTTAAATTAGAAAATAAAAACGTAGAAGAAAATATGTATTTTTCTAGGGAAAACCTTGTGGGGAAACCTAAGGGATGCTTCTCCATATTTATGCACGGAATCCCTTGTAAATACATCATTGTAGACTAGTGTGCCTCACTCGGGAGGAGTTGGACTAGGCACTTATTGGCAAAGAGCTAGCCAAATGCCCATCAAAATTGGCAACAACTAGTTTAGCTAATTCCTTAGGCTATAGAATAAAATGTGTCTTATCACAATGAACACCAAGCTTGCACTTTAATAAATTATTATTAGTATATACTAATTAATTATCAAATATAAAGTGTCTCTTTCTATTCAAAGTTTTAATTAATTATTAATATTTTTCCTTTTTTAAAATATATATAAAAATGATCTATCTATCTATCTATATAAGTAAACTTATCGTCAATAGTGGCTTGCTTAATTAGTAAAAGTGAGGTGCTAATGTAGCCTCCATTTGGGTTCATGTATCACCATCAAAATGATGTAAACCCTTTGTGATGCAATGTCTAGGTCTACAAATTAGAGATCACACAATGGAAACAACAACAACACAAAGAAAAATAACAACATAAATTCACTCAACAATTTTGTTTCTTTTATTAAATCAACAAAGGGTTTAAAGACCTCTATAAACTTATTGCAAACATAGGGTCAAAGCATGCATTCTACTATCTTGGACAAAAACCTCTTACGTACCTATCCATTCTTTGAGGTTGCATGTATATAGATTGAGAACACCTTGTAACTACATTATGATTGATATTTATGGTAAGAGATTGTGGTGATTGGAATTCTATCAACTTCAATTTCTAAACCATTTGGATTCAATGATATTCATCTTGAGAGTTTTTACTATTGTTGACCTAGCCAAAGGATGGGTGTAATTCCTTTCATTGCATATGGAAGTAGGCACATTGCCTAGGTGGGCGTAGAGAGTTGCCATAGAAGGTTTCAATGCCAAACATTGCATGCCTGATCAATGGCTGGAGTGGTGAACCATTCCATGTTTCCTTTATACTATTTGGGACACCTTGGGTGCATGAATCAGATATGCAGACCCAAGGGGTTGAGCATCCCTTAATCGGTGGATGTACCTTTGAGAACACTTGATCACACTTGTTGGGTGCCCTTTTTGGATGTAGAAAATTTATGGACAAGGCACCGAAGGAAGAAAAGTTGACGGATGACACTTGGGTCCAACTTAGAGTTGAACAGGTTCACAAGTGTAAGGCAAGTCTCATATAAAAAGGAGGATTCCTTAAAGGTGCTAAGGAAGAAAAAATTATTGATCATTCACAAAAGAGTAAAAGAGATCTATGATAGTGATAAATCCTAGGGGTGGAACAATAGGGTGAATTCTATTGGTTGATTGAAAAGAAGGAGAAGAAAGGACCTACAAAAGGCAGGCCTACGATTTCTTTAGGGGTTGGATTGAAAGTTCTTGTAGGTAGTTGTGTCTTGTGTAATTGTAGTCTTTAAACAAACTACAGGTTGTTGGTCGTGATCCTTTATTGTACATTGTGAAATTCTTGATATAAATAAAGTTAAGGCATTTTCCTTAGGTGCTACCTATACTTGTATATTGTAGTTTATTTACTTGGATGAATGTTATGTTCATTTCTTTGATTTGTGTTGGATAAGTATTGAAATAGTGTATACGTATAAGTAGTCTTGAGATGTTTTAAGGCCGCATTTGGATGTGTGTCTATTGTTGGATGAACTTGATTGTATTGGACTTAGTTTTTCATCTAACATACTATAGATTCAAGAGAAGTTATGGGTAGACCTTAAGTGAAGAGGTGTAGTCTGGTTGTAGTAAGCATAGGTTGACCAAGCCTTTGTGGCTAAGGAAAGGTAGTGTTGCATGATTGAATATGGAGAAAATAAACATTTCGGGATAGACTCTTAGATTTTTGATAGATGGTATCAAATCTCAACTTCCACAAGAATTTGGTTTTAGAACTTTGTTGAGATCTCTTCACCATGTTTGAAAAGGAAATAATAGGTTGGGAGGGTAGTTGGATCGGTTTGAGATAGATTTGTGATTATTTCTCAACAAGGAAGTTGCTTGGGAGGCTTGGGTTCTCTTTGAGGCAACATCTATCAACATAGGTGTTGGAGTAGCCCCATTTTCAATAGTTTTTTGGAATAATGTAAGTATTTGTTAAAGACTGGATGAAGGCCGAGGATGATATATAGTTGTTGTTGGAGGTCATGGTCAATCTAGGAGTATCCTATCCAGGCATCACAATGCACCTTAGGATGCATTTCAACCAAGTTTAGATGCACACAAAAATCATAGAGGACACACTTTAGAGTGTCTTGGGTTCAAATGTAGTCGGACCTAGGCATTCCCCCACAAACCTTTTGAATATGGTATTGTATGGTACCCATTGGTAGGCAACTTCAGGTAAAGGTAAAACCCTCGTTTCTTCTTGTAGTAGTTCATCTCCTTTAAAACATTGTGCATAACATGTTTTTTTGGTAGATGGAAGGGAGAATCTCTTATTGGAGGAGAATTTGTAGTGAATAGGTTCCTTGGATAGAAACCAAAGGAAAAATATCAATTAGTTTTTTTATGTGGATCAAATCGTCAATAGAAGGATAGTACAAGAATTGGTGGATTTGGTGCATTGCACAACTTTTTGAATAAGGATTTGGAAAGTGAACTCGAACTTAGAGTTAAATTCTGTGGCGCGTCAATCAAGGTAATCAATTCTAAGGATAAGGTAACAACTAGGGTTGTATACGTAGTTCACATATAGTTAGATAAATGGAAGGGCCATGTGGAATTTATAGTATTGTAGATGGATGTATTTGACATTATTCTTGGGTAGGAATTCATAAGGAGAACACAATCTATTATCATGCCATTTGCGTACAATTTGGTGATACTTGGTGGAAGGAAGACATGTTGTGCACACAATATAAAGGAAGACATATGGATAGGTGTGGATTGTATTTGCACAAAGCATGAAGAGGGTGGAAAAGTGTCTACAATTTCAACTTTCTACAACAATTAATATTGGAGAAGTGGATGAGGGTGGACTAGGGATGCATGTTCCATAAGCACTTACCAATGTGTTGGACAAGTTTGGAGATTGGATGCATGATTCTTTATCTAAAGTGTTTCCACTATGGTGTATTTTTTACCATCGTTTTGATCTTGAACTTGGGTTGCATCCTCTGGATAGAGCTCCCAATCAACTTCCTAGACCTAATTTGTAAGATTTGAGGCAGTAGTTGGCTGAGATCATTGAAATTGGCTTCATTAGACCTTCTAGGTCCATATATGGTGCATTGGTCCTTTTCCAAAAGAAGGACACACCAAAATTTAGGATGTGCTTGGAATATCATGCATGCAAACCATTAAAAACTAGTACCCATTACCTTTAGCAATAGATTGTTTTGACAAGCTAGCTAAGACCAAGGTTTTCTCAAAGTTGGAATTGAATCTAGGATACTACCAAGTAAGGATTGTATAAGGAGAAAAGAAAAAATATATCATTTGTGACAAGGTATGCAAGTTTTGAATTCTTTGTTATGCCTTTTGGGTTCTACAATGATCTAGCTATCGTTTTCTCCTTAATAAATGATGTGTTCAGAAAATTCTTGGGCAAGCCAATGGTTGTATACCTAGATGACATTATGGTGTTTAGTGAGAACATGGAATACCTTAAGAGGCATGTTTCCATACCATTCTTGGGAAATGAAATGGTTGTCCACCTAGATGACATTATGGTGTTTAGTGAGAACATGGAACATTGTAAGAGGAATTTAGTAGAAGCCTTTGAGGTAGAAAAAGTTATAATTGAAGAAGTCCAAATGTGTTTTTGGGTATGCCAAAATTCCATTCTTGGGCCACTAGATTGGACAAGGATGTATGCACATGGATACTGTGAATATAAGGGTGATTGAGGATTTAGAAGAACTGAGAACAATTCATGAAGTAATGAGTTTCCTTAGTTTGGATAACTATTATCATATATTTTCTTAAGTTTATATTAATATTTCGGCACCACTTAGTGATTTGTTGAAGAAGAAAAAAATGTGGAATTGGATGGAGAAGTTCCATGAAGCATTTTTCAAATTGAATCACATACTTGTGTTGGCACATATGTTGAATCATCTAGACTTTGAGTAGCCATTTGAAGTTTATATGGACACTTTGATTTTTTCCATTGTAAGAGTTTTGTTACAAGAAGGTCATCCAATGACCTATGATAACAGAGACATACAAGATCATGAATCGAGGTACCCTATCCATAATAAAGAGATGCATATAATTGTACATTGCCTACAAGATTGGAGGCACTACTTGAAGGNGGGGGGGGGGGTGAATCAGTGACATAATAATTTTATCAATTTTTCTTCTATTAATGAAATCAATATTTTAACACAATATTTGTCATGGAACCCAATTGGGAAAACCACAAACACTTTTCTATTCACTGCAAAATTCTTCTTTTACAAGTTACATAGAAGGAAGATGTTCTTCCTTTTAGATCAACACCCACTGATCAGGATGCACCCACACCCTTGTTCACCAACACCAACTGGTAGGAGGCTTTGACCCCATGTTTAGTCAACTACAACTAAAAAGGATTCACCTACTCCCCTTGTTCACCAACACCAACTGGTAGGAGGTTACAACTCCCTATTTAGTCATCTACAACTGACAAGGAAACACCTACTCCCCTTGTTCACCAACACCAAATGGTAGGAGGTTACAAGCCCGTATTTAGTCAGCTAGAACTGATAAGGAAGCACCTACTCCCCTGCAGGCTCCAACCTTCCCTTGCACAACCCAACCACCCTTAATTTTTGAATCTGGAAAACTTCTATATCATACACTGGATTGCATAACTACTCTGTCTCCTTCTGTTCTTGATCTTCATTAAGACATTGACAGGAACCTTAGAACTAACAATTCTTCTTCTTGTACTCTACTTCTGTTTTGATCTTTTTCACTGGACTACAAAGATGCACTCTTCTCACCACTCTTTCTCGTTTATATATTTTTCCAACTAGTTTGGGCTATGAAACATTGTGTCCCTTTGTTTCGACCATCACACCTCTTCATTCAACAATAATCTCGTTTGTTTTTCCTTATCCAAATATTATCGAGAAGCCCTTTCAATTTAATGAAAATGATTTTCATTAATCAATCACAGGTATGGATTGATTTCATTTAACTTAGTTCGATAACTTTGCAAATATTGCAGAAACCAAGTTTTGGAGAGGCAATTCCTTCACACCATTTTCATATGACCGACAACACAAAAACCACGAGCTTATCAATTTAAGCTATGTATTATATTTTACCTTTATTTATCTTATTCCATATGACCACAGGCAGTGACCAGGTGCTAGGCCAAGAGAGTACTTGATCACTTATCAAATCAATGGTCACGTTTTAATCTCCCAATGAGATGGACGACTGTCAGTACTTCGAGACTTCATCTTTCGTGACTTCCAACCTCTTTAAAAATCTCCCGAATAAAAGACATGTGTCCATAATATTAAACAGTTGAGAATTCTCCCGAAGTGTTCTTGAAATCAGACGACTCATGTCCACTTTGAGACTTCGACCTTTGGGACTTCAGGACTTAGGTAATTTGCTAGTGGTGAAACTCCCGAAGAAAAAACTCCCAAAGTGACGTAACTTGTTGATGTGACATGTCCTGAGTGGTTGTCACATGTCACCTTGATTCATGGCTTATGTATGCTTAAAGTACCTATGGGACCTTGACACTTGTCATCAGCTGATAACACCACGTGTCCTTGTTGACGTCACTATTGATGACGTGGGCGCTCAATGTGAGTGATATGTGTCTTATCCTCGTGACTTCAGAACTTTGGCCTTCGGGACTTCCGGTAATTTGATTTCTCGACTTCCTAGTTCTCCTGAAGTGAGATTCCCCTAAGTGTAAATCTCGAGTAACTTGACTTCATCCAATGGCCATTCTTTAACTCGAAATGGCTTAGCATGATCCAAAGGCTGTCGGGAATTTGACTATTCGGTATTTCGGGGCCTTGGTCTTTCTTATCCTATCCTTCTACTTTCCTCGATATGACGGTCAGGATATCTTCCGAAGTGTTTCCTCAGATTAGATGACTTACTTTATTTGGGGACATTTGTGGCTTAATCGGTCCTTCCACTAAACATGATCTGACGGTCCTGATATCTCCCGAAGTGTTATTCATATCAGACGGTTCACATTTGCTTCGGTACTTCGGCCTTCGGGAGATCTTACTTGTTCTCAATTTTTTTTCTCCCAAAGTGGTCAATGTTGAAGTTGACCACTACTACCTTGGCACACTCTGAATAGATCGGACGGTCCTCATTTACTTCGGGACTTCGTATCGGATGGTATTCGTCTTTACTTATCATATCCTTCCACTTAACTTGATCCAACGGTCGATGTGGATTGCAGAACCATAACTTGTGAGTGGTTTAATTCGTTTCCCAAACTCCGCAATTGAAGTTGTGCGATTGTTGGTGAGTCAACCACAGTCATTGATCTTTGAATCGATGAGATCTGACAATGTAGAATAATTGTGGGATTGGAAATAACATGTAGTTTAATTCTCCCTTCATGCTCCACAATCAATCCCTGTCGTTGATATGGCGCTTGCGTATCCAACGGTCCTGATTTAATCTTCAATTGCTAACCCTCCTGAGACTTTTAATCTCTGCGTATTGTCATATTGCATATATTTATTTCACATAAACTCTGCATATTGTTATACTGTTTGACATCAATGAAAACACATTAATGACACCATGTCCAACAATCTCCCCCTTTGTCATTGATGGAAACACACCAATTTCATACACAATATTCCCCTGTGATGATGCTTCTCTCTTTTGAAGTTACTCTCCCCCTTTGAAATCAATGGCAAATGGTTGGTTCCCCTAATGTAAAGATTTGTCTGTTTGTATGCTTCTGACCAAAATCTGAACTTGGGTAACTCCTTTTGCAATCATACTTTTCTTGTCATAACTGAATGACTCATCATGACTTTGATTGTTGTCTCCCCCTGAATTGGTGCCAATTGATGCATTATTTTCTTGAGAGATTAGATTGGAAGAGGGATTACTCCCAATCTTTTCCTGAGATATTTAAATACATCTCTGCTTAAGGGTTTAGTGAAAATATCTTCCACCTGTTCTTGTGTTGGGACATATTCCAATTTAATCTTCTTATTTTCAACCTGATCTCTTAGATAGTGGTATTTTATGGGAATGTGTTTTGATTTGGAGTGGTGGAAAGGGTTTTTGGAGAGACTTATATCACTTGTATTATCACAGTAGATAGTAGTAGGTTCTTCAAACACTATTTTGATGTCTTATAAGGTTTGTTTCATCCATTCCACTTGTGTGCAACATTCTGTTGTTGCAATATACTTAGCTTTAGTGCTAGACAAAGAAATTGAGGATTGTTTCTTGCTTATCCAAGCTACCAATGATTCTCCCAAGAAGAATGCTCCTCCACTTGTACTTTTTCTGTCATCTACACAACCTGCCCAATCTGCATCTGAATAGGCTTTTAAAGTGAATGAATCCTTGCTAGGGTACTACAAACCAAGATCTATGGTTCCTTTCAAATACCTAAAGATTCTTTTCACACCTTGAACATGGCTCTCTTTTGGTGTTGTTTGGAATCTATCCATCATCCCAACAACTTGCTTGACATCAGGCCTGCAAGTTGTTACATAGAGTAAACTCCCAATCATTGATCTGTAGTGTTTTGGGTCTACAACTTTGGACTCATCTTCCTTGCCTAGTTTTCATCCAACTGTCATAGGTGCACTAACAAATTTTCAATCCTCTAACTGGAATTTACTAATCATATCTTTAACATACTTGGACTGATGGATAAAGACTCCTCTTTTGGATTGTATTATTTGTAATCCAAGAAAGAAAGTCAGTTCACCAAGAAAGGATATTTCAAATTCGTGTTGCATTCTCCTAGCAAAGTCCTTACTCATTTTTTCATCATTATTGCCAAATATAATATCATCAACATATACTTCCACAATAATCATGTTGTTACCAACAATTTTACAATAGGGATTGTTGTTTGTTGATCCTCTTTTGAGGCCTTGTACTTGTAAATAAGAATCTAGCCTTGCATACCATGCTCTGGGTGCTTGTTTTAGCCCATAGAGTGCTTTCTTTAGTTTACAGACATAGTCGCCTTTGTTGGTTAATTTAAATCCTTCTGGTTTCTCAATATAGACTTCCTCTTCTAGGTTGCCATTGAGAAATGTTGACTTGACATCCATCTGGTATACTTTAAAGTTTGTGTAGCTGGCGAAGGCTAAGAACATCCTAATTGCCTCTAATCTAGTCACAGGTGCATAGGTTTCTTCAAAGTCTACCCCTTCAACTTGAGCATATCCTTTACACACCAATCTGGCTTTATTCCTGATTACTTGCCCATTCTCATCCATTTTTGTTTTATACACCCATTTAGTTCCCATGACATTTTTATTTTTTGGTCTTGGAACTAGTTCCCAAGTTTGATTTTTTTTCAATCTGGTCCAATTCTTCATTCATAACATTGACCCAATTTTCATCTTCACATGCCTTTATGATTGAGCTGGGCTCAATATGTGACATAAGTGATATTTCTATCTGATAAAACAATTGTCTTCTTGTATGCACTCCATCGTTTTTATTTCCAATAATCAGTTCCTCAGGATTATTCCTTTGAGTCATTATTGAGGGTGTCTTTGTGTCTCTTATTGGGGATTCTTCTCTTATCTCTTCTTCTTGAATATATTCCTCATCTTCACTAGTATCCATACCATCCTATTCCTTTTATTCTTTATCGTCTTCTACTTCTTCTGCTTGTGTACCAACTGACTCATCATCATCTTCATATTCATCTTCATTGCCAAGTATAGTCTCTTGATGTTTGATCCTTATTTTTTTAAATCATCCACCATTACATCTGCAATCTCAACAATCTTATGTAATCTAAGATTGTAGCATATGTATGCTTTCTTGGTAGAGGCATATCCAAGAAAGATACCTTCATCATATCTAGCATCAAATTTTCCTAGATTCTCATCAAGCCTTTTGATGTAACACTTACTTCCAAAGACCTTGAAGTATTTTACCGAAGGAGCTCTTCCAAACCATAGTTCATAAGGAGTCTTATTACTATTAATCATGAGCTGACCTCTATTCAATATGTATATTGTTGTGCTTACAACTTCCCTCCAATATCCATCAGATAATTTTGCTTCATTGAGCATAGTCCTTGCAGCTTCCTGGACTATTCTATTCCTTCTCTCAACAATCCCATTTTGTCGAGGTGTTTTGGCAGCAAAGAATTATGTTTTTATTCCATGGGTTTCATAGAAGAGATTAAATTCTTTTGAGGTGAACTCACCATCATTGTCTGATCTAAGACATTTGATTTTTGTCTCTTTTTAATTTTCAACAAGGGTCTTAAAGGATTTGAATTTGTTAAGTGCTTCTGATTTTTCCTTGAGAAAACATACCCAACCCATTCTAGTAAAATCATCAATGAACAACATAAATTAGGACTCTCCTTGCAAACTCTTGGTCCTTCTAGGTCCACAGAGGTCGGTGTGAACAATCTCTAAAGGTTTTGAGGTTGAGTATTCTTTTGGTTTGAACCTTATTCTAGTTTTATTCCCTAGTTGACAGTGTCTACATATAGGATTTGAGGGCTTTCTGATTTTTGGAAAATTTCTTATTGCCCCAAGATTGTTGACTTTCACTAAATTGTCAAAGTTGATGTGCCCCAACCTTTTATGCGATAGACAACTTTCATCTACTAAATTTATATGACACTCTTCATTCAATTTTGTATCTAGTATATATACATTCTCAGGAGTTTTAGTAGCAGTGCCAACCAATTTTCCTGAGTCCTCTCTCCTAATCTCACATTTATGGGAATCAAAGATGCAAATGTGCCCCTGATCACAAGTTTGGCTGACACTTAATAGGCTAGGTTTCAATTTTTCAACAAGCAACAAATCCTTGGCTTTGTCTTTTCCCAAACTCAAGGTACCTTTCCCAAGTATGTTACCTGAAGCATTGTCACCAAATGTAACTTTACCCTTTTGTTTCTTTAAGTTCAAAAACTTGTCCTTGTTTCCTGTCATATGTTTTGAGCACCCACTGTCAACATACCAAAGATCTTCTTATCTTGGGCTTTCAAGGCAATGAGACATTCCTCTTTTGATGGTTTTTCTTTCCAAATCTTCTTTTTCTCTCTAATGAACTTTGGTTTTTCTGAGACTTCCATTAATCTGCAAGTACTAGATTTATGTCCATAATTATGACGTCTGAAGCATTCTAGGTTCTGTTTTTGTAGAGGTGCAAAGGAGTTATAGTTTCTTCTTTTAACTTGATTTAATATTTGGTTATATTTAAGGTCATAGTTCTTAACCCTCAAGTTTTTCCTTCCATATTCTCTACAATTCATAGCTTTGTGTCTGAAATTAGAGCATGCAAAGCAATAACCAAAGAAACTGTGAGGATACTTGTTTTGATAAACCTTCTATGGTGTTGTCTTATATTCCTTGTTGATGGGTGGAAGTATTCATCTGGAGTTCTGATCATTACTTGTCTTTTCTTCATCTTTCTTCTTGAATGTACTGAGGAGAGCATCTGCATAAGATTTTGAGTTAACTTGATTTTCTTCTTGAGAATAACCTACTCCATTTTTGTTACTTGAATCCCTTTCTGTGGTAATAATCTTATCTAATATTTTAGAGCTATTTTCATATCTTGTTTGAATGAGTTTTGCATCAAGTTCTTTTCTTAGGTGAACTATTTCTGCATCCACTCTTTCACACGTTATTTGTTTATGTTTAAGAGACTTTTCAAGACTTTCTTCCATCCTATTTGCTTTTAGGATTTGGTTTTTTAGGTTGCTCATGATTTTCTCCATCTCTTTTTCTTTCTGTTCATGTTTTTCCTTTTGTTCAACTACAAAAATTTTCAGCTGTCTATATCTGGTTTTGTATCTTCTTAATTCATCCAATGCAATGAGAAGTTCTCCTTCCATATTAACCTCTACTTCAATTTCTGACTTTTCCTCAGGCTCAATTTCTTCTATCTCATTAGGATATTCAATACCTAGAAAAAGGACTTAATCATCATCACTGTCACTAGACTCTGATGAACTGTTGTTTTCTTCTTTTGAGTAAAAAATATTTTTCCCTTTGTAAAACTTTTTCTTGTAGTTGGGTTTTTCCTTCTTCTTGTATTGTTTATTTTTATCTTCTTCATCTTCGTGTTCCTCCTTGGGATAGGGACACCTGGAAGCAAAGTGGCCAACCTTGCCACAATTAAAACATTTGAAAGGAAGCTTTCCTTTGTACTTCCCTGATCCTTTCTGAAGTTTTTAAATAAAATTGGCTTCTTCTACATTAGATTCTTCATGATGGTTGGATTGAGGTTTTTGCTTCTAATTTTTTATTTTCTTGAGCACCTTGAAGGATGTCTCTCCTTGTGGGAGGTTCTCATGACCTAATATTAACTCATAGGCTGTGAGGATTCCATACAATTCATCCATGGTGAGTTTATCTAGATTCTCTCGATCTTCAAGAGTGGACACTTTAGGATTGTGTGGCATAGGTAGTGTTCTTAGTATTGTTTCAACTAGCTCATTGTCTGACACTTCAACTCCCAAAACTTTGATTGCATTAATAATATTATCAACTCTTTCAAAGTACTCTGAGATATTTTCTTCATCCTTCATTTTTAGACCTTCATATTGTACTTTGAGAGTCTGAAGTTTGGCCCTCTTTACCTTGGAATCTCCTGCATATATAGTTTTCAATTTATCCCATAGTTGTTTTGCATTTTGACAGATTAGTACTTTAGCAAGGATCTTCTTACTCAGTCAAGCTTGTAGTGTATTTAAAACCTTTACATGTTCCCAAAATTTCTTCTTGTCTTTTTCTTTTGTGGGAGTGACTTTTGGAACATAATATCCTTTTTCAACTAATGTCCATACTTCCAGTCCAATGGACATCAAATAGCTTTTCATTCTAACACCATAAAACATAGTCTTCACCATCAAATAAGGGGATTTTTTATGACATCTTCAACTGTTGATCCATCTCNGGGGTGAATCAGTGACAAAATAATTTTATCAATTTTTCTTCTATTAATGAAATAAATATTTTAACACAATATTTATCGTGGAACCCAACTAGGAAAACCACAAACACTTTTCTATTCACTGCAAAATTCTGTTTTTACAAGTTACATAGAAGGAAGATGTTCTTTTTTTTAGATCAACACCCACTGATCATGATGCACCCACACCCTTGTTCACCAGCACCAACTCATAGGAGGATTCAACCCCTTATTTAGTCAACTACAACTGACAAGGAAGCACCTACTCCCCTTGTTCACCAACACCAACTGGTAGGAGGTTACAACCCCCTATTTAGCCAGCTACAACTGACAAGGAATCACCTAATCCACTTGTTCACCAGCACCAACTGGTAGGAGGTTACAACCCCCTATTTAGTCAGCTACAATTGAAAAGGAAGAACCTACTCCCCTGCAAGCTCAAACCTTCCCTTGCACCACCCAACCACCCTTAATTTATGAATCTAAAAAACTTTTGTATCATACACTGGATTGCATAACTTCCCTGTCTCCTTTTGTACTTGATCTTCATTAAGACATTTACATGCACCTTAGAACTAACAGTTCTTCATCTTGGACTCTGCTTCTGTTTTGATCTTCTTCATAGGATTGCAGAGACACACTCTTCTCACCACTCTTTCTCGTTTATATATTCTTCCAACTGGTGTGGGCTATGAAACATTGTGTCTCTTTGTTTGGACCATCACACCTCTTCATTTAACAATAATCTCGTTTGTTTTTATTTATCCAAATATTATTGAGAAGCCCTTTCAATTTAATGAAAATGATTTTCATTAATCGATCACATGTATGGATTAATTTCATTTAACTTAGTTCCATAACTTTGCAAATATTGTAGAAACCGAGTTCTGTAGAGGCACTTCCTTCACACCATTTTCATATGATTGACAATGAAAAAATCACAGGCTTATCAATTTAAGCGATGTTTTATCTTTTACCTTTATTTCTCTTATTCCATATGACCACAGACAGTGACCAGGCACTAGGCCAAGAGAGTTCTTGATCACTTATCAAATCAACGGTCACATTTTAATATTCTGATGAGATGGACGACTAACGGTACTTTGGGACTTCATCCTTCACGACTTCTAGCATCTTTAAAAATATCCCAAATAAAAGACATGTGTTCATAATATTCAACGATTGAGAATGCTCCTGAAGTTTTCTTCAGATTGGATGACTCATGTCCACTTCGAGACTTCAGCCTTCGAGACTTCGGGAGTTAGGTCATTTGCTGGTGGTGAAACTCCTGAAGTAAAAACTCCCAGAGTGACATAACTTGCCGACGTCACTTGTTGATGTGGAACTTATTGAGTGGATGCCACGTGTCACCTAGATTCGTGGCTTACATATTTTTAAAGTAGCTATGGGACCTTGACACTTTTCATCAGCTGATTATGCCACGTTTCCTTGCTAACATCACTATTGATGACGTGGGCTCTCAATGTGAGTGATATGTGTCTTATCCTCGTGACTTCAAAAATTTGGCCTTCGAGACTTCGGGTAATTTGATTTCTCCACTTCCCATTTCTCCAGAAGTGAGATTCCTCGAAGTGTAAACCTCAAGTAACTTGACTTCATCCAATGGTCATTCTTTAACCCGAAAAGGCTTAACACGATCCAACGACTATCAAGAATTTGGCTATTTGGTATTTTGGGTCTTTGGCCTTGCTTATCCTATCCTTCTACTTTCCTCGATCTTACGGTCATGATATATTTTAAAGTGTTTCCTTAGATCAGACGACTTACATTTATTTTAGGACATTTGTGGCTTACTTTTTCCTTCCACTAAACATGATCTGACGTTCCTAATATCTCCCGAAGTGCTCTTCATATTAGACGATTCAAATTTTCTTCGGTACTTTGGCCTTCGGGTGATCTTACTTGTTCTCAACCCTTTTTCTCCCGAAGTGGTCAACGCCGAAGTTGACCACTACTACCTTGGCCCACTCTGAATAGTTCATACGCTCCTCATTTACTTCGGGACTTCATATCAGATGATATTCAACTTTAGTTATCCTATCCTTCCACTTAACTTGATCCAATGGTCGATGTGGATTGTGGAACCATAACTTGCAAGTGGTTTAATTCATCGCCCAAACTTTGCAATTGAAGTTGTGAGATTGTTGGTGAGTCAACCACAGTCATTGATCTTTGAATCGATGAGATCTGACGATCTAGAATAATTGCGGGATTGGAAATAATATATAATTTAATTCTCCCTTCACGCTCTACAATCAAACCATGTTGTTGATCTAGCGCTTACGTATCCAACGATCCTGATTTGATCTTCAATCGCTAACCTGCCTGATCTTTTTAATCTCTATATATTGTCATACTGCATATATTTATTTGACATGAACTCTGCATATTGTTATACTATTTGACATCAATGAAAACACATTAATGACACTATGTCCAACACTACTTGTTAGGAAAATTGTTTGTTGTGAATATAGACAATGTGCCAACAAATTAATTTTCCACCCAACCAAAGTTGTCAGCTAAGCAGCCACGGTTGTAAGACTTATGGGAAAAGCTTGAAATGAGCATTGAGTACCAACTGAGAAATTTGAATGTAGCACCCATATTGTAGCTAAACCAATGCTATTAGAAGTAGAGTGGATGTGGCATTTTAAAAATGGGGTCAAAATAGAGAATCAGATAAGTATCATAGGAGTTACACTCATTTCAAATTGAAATTATTACTATATGATTATCTTCATGTTTTTGAATTAGATTACAATAGGACCTATTCCATTAAAAGAAAAGTGGTTATGGAATTTTAGAATTGGGGTCATAATAGTGATTCTAAGCAATACCATAGAAGTTATAGTCTTTTAAGTTGTGACTCAAAACCCTCCTAGGAAATTCTTGTGTTGTGCTTTTCTCTCAACTAGTATACTAGATTGTAGTAGGACCCATTCATTTAGAAGCAAAGTGGTCGTGGCATTTTGGAATTGAGTTTGTATTAATGGAGTTATGGTCATCTCCAATTTTCCACCCCCAAACCCTTGTTTCATAAAGGAGCTCCATTAAAAAGTAAGTTATTTCTTTAAAACCCTAGTTCTACTTGTTTTTTTCTTCTTCTCCTTTTCAATCAAGATATTATTTATAGGAAAGATGGTGGTCCTAGTATTGAAGAATACATAAATTAAGAGATGATTTAATGATCCAAGTGATTTAATATATCATAAAAGAACAAAACTACACACCATGTACAAAATGTGGGTGTGGAGCACAACTCCAAGATAGATAAGTTATATAATAACTTAAATAGTAGAAGAACCTCCTCCACATAACCAAATACATTCATACATCACAACTCATATGTCTCCAATAATGAATACATAATATCTATATATATGTATTCACACACTACACATGAGACCCCTTTACTATTAGGCCGACCCTATTACATATATATTTACACATTACATGTACATTTAGTCCCATATATGCTCCCCCTTGGGGTCATATCATACAAATTTAACCCCATATATGCACCCATTAGGTCATAACATAGTACCATCCATCAAAACTCTGTGTCCTCAAATATTTTCTATTAAAAGCTTCACATGTGATGAGACCAAGTAATATTATTTTATTATGTTCTTAATTTCTTCATTCCATTTATGATGATCTATCCATCCAATTTTTTTATTTTTTATTTCTTAATCCTTGGTGTCTAGTTGTTGCATAATTTTCTTTCCTTTGATTCCATGTATTTTTGTTGTAACTTCTCCAATTTGTAATGGTTGTTAGTCTCTAATAATATGGTTTTGTGATGCCTTGTTCCATTAATATTGACAAGTATTTCATTCTCTTCCTTGATAATTTTGATACCGACCTTCTTGTCTTCCTTGAAATGTTTCCTGGTAACGAGGGTGTCGATATGGTTCCACTTTTGACAATTTTTCTTCACTTTGCATGTGCATTTCATCTATATTATTTTAAGAGACAATGGAATTTGCTATCTTCCTTTCTTGTTGTTTGATTATTCTACCTTGGATATAATAACATCATATTTGGCATGTACATCTTCTAGATGGAGTCCAACTTTTTCAAGTATCTTCTAGTGACCTTATTGAATCTTGTTTTATTTCTCTTTTTGAAGCCGCATTGTCACCTCATTTATCAAATTATGATGTCTTTCTTCAATTCTGGATTGCATTTCTGGTTTTAACTCATAAATATTCGTGGATTTTTCAACCTTCTTGCAAATTTCCTCTTCAAGTCTTTTGGTAGATTATTCATCCAAGATCCGTGTTTCTTATTTTTTTTTACCATGCTTCTCTTGAGCTCATCAAATAGTTTTTTATTATGGTTTTTTAATCTACCTATTTCTTCATCTTTATTTTGCAATTCTTCCTTTGACTTGTCCTTTCTCCACTTTGCTTTGCTATTTTTTTCTTGCTTTAAGTTAACCTCCTTAATGAATGATTCATTAAGGGATTGCATATTGACAAACTCATCATTTTTATTTGTAATATATTTTCTTAGCTCTTCATTATCCTTTTTCAATTTGGAGACATTTTCTTTTGATTCCTTTAATTCAACTTGAATTTTATGCATCTCCTCCATTATTTTTTATCCTTGATCCATTTATTTGAGAAGAGTTCTTAAAAATTTTCTGGTGTGGAGTAAAGTATATTATCTTCATGAAATATATTCCACCTCTTAGAAGATCCCCCCCAAAAACCAAGAGATACCCCAAAAGGAATCAA
The DNA here is from genome assembly GCA_009831015.1 of Picea engelmannii. Lineage (NCBI taxonomy): Eukaryota > Viridiplantae > Streptophyta > Pinopsida > Pinales > Pinaceae > Picea > Picea engelmannii. Next base: position 397,078 of record ML783496.1, on the reverse strand, counting down.
ACTAGTATTCTTTACCATCCTCAACCATTCTCCGAGATTGATTCATCTTTATCTTCATCTCCACTAAATAGGGGTATTGCCATTAATTCTTAATTGAGGTCTAAATAAAACATTCAACTTACAAACTTAATATATTAGGAATAATGATCTCAACGAGTTATAATCCTTTTTCCAATATTATATTCTATGTTTTCTCTTTCCAATGACTTTTGAATCAGCTTAATCAGACATCCCAATCAAAAGTTATGATAGTTTTAAGTAAACATACCTTTGAAACTCTGATTTGGGGTTTGTCCTCCTAGCCAAACTTCCTTCTGATGTATTTATGGAATTTTGTCCCCTATGAGTATAAAATTTAGTCCTGTATTACTCTGAAATCTCTTCTCTTCAATGCCATAGGTCTGCTCAAATTTGATGTGCCAAGTGAAAATTAGGGTAACTTTCCCAAACCTTGCTAATTTGTGGCCTTTCCAAGAGAGTGAAGCTATACATAATGCCACTTGTCCAATATTCAATACAAGATTCATAAATTCACACACAAAATAAAAAAAAACTATCCTCTTTCCAATGCAACTAGTCTCACTGAATTTGGATCCTCTATGAAGTAGATATGACGTTTTTACCTAGAACACATGTTTGAGACTAGTTATAGGACTAGTAAAAAATCATATCTTCCACAGGGTGTATCACCTAAATTACAACAACCCAGAAGTTGCAATTCATATCACAAGTACCCTGATAAGTCTTCTAAACAATGTCCAAGTTTCACTTTTTGACATAGATGATTTTAAGGGCTAAATTTCGCAAATGGGCTAATTTTCCATGGTTTTCCCAAAAAATGATTTACCGTTTTCAATTTTTTCTAAAAACTATTTGCCCAAATTCCATAGAATAAAATTATTTTACCTTAAAAATCGCCAAAATTTTATAGAAACTATATAAAATCCTTAGAAACTTAAATATTTTTACAAAAGTATCGTCAAACATTTTACATTTTTTATATTAAGGACTAGTAAGATTAGCCCAGGTTTCTACATTTTAATATAAATTTCCATCCTTAAAAATATCCCTTCTTTCTGAAGTGGCCCCCGAAAAAAGTTATGGTGAAAATTCCAAGTTGACTTTCTTGAGGAAGAAAAACCCTAGGATCGATGCTCTCATACCAAATGTAATGATCCAAATCCTTTAAGATATCATAACAAAACAAAAGTACACACCATGTACATAATGTGAGCGTGGAGCACAACTCTAAGATAGATAAGTTATATAATAACTCCTTAAAGAATAGGAGAACCTCCTCCACATAACCAAATACTTTCATACATCACAATTCACGTCTCGAATAGTGAATACATGATATCTATACATACCTATTCACACACTACACATGAATCCCGTTTACTATTAGGTTGGCCCTATTACATATATATTTACACATTACATGTACATTTATCCCCATATACCCCCCCCGTATATGCCCCCATTGGGTCATAATAGATGAAGTCATTTTCCCCAAAGAATTAGAGAGCTTGGCTAAGAATTGGTTTAAAAGTTGATGCTACCATACAATGGAAGTTGATTAACTATGAAAAGATGAAGGAAATATTATATGAAGCATATGAATATATATTTTTAGACTTGTGATCTCATGTTGCAAAGAAGGATAAAGATAGTCTCAAGGGTTTATTTTCATGTGAATACTTCCTATTATGTATTCAATGGGAGAAGGTCATTGTTTCAATAAATTATATCAACAAGCAAAATTTCATCGATGTTGAATTAGCAAAAGCATTGTAGATTCCAACAAATCATATTTAGAGGACACAAGTTAAGAGTGAGCATGTTCAATTTTTTTGGAATTGTAAATTATTATGGATAAATATGTTTTCCATTCATATTTTCATGCTATAGATATGGATGATGTGGATATTAATTTTGTGTAATATTGAATGGAATTGGTTGGTATGGTTAATATTAATGTGCCAAAGAAGCTTATGAAGCGTCAGTAAAACAAAAACAAAATCACAATGTAGGATATTTCTCTTACTAAACAAAAAGGGTCCTTGGCGGCACATGAAGTAGTCATTGTAGGGAAACTATTTATAATACCTACAAACACATCAAATGAATATTTTAAGGTTGAATCAGTAGACGAGTTTACATAAGTTCTAGATGAAGATCCATGGGAAGTGCATAATAAAAATGAAGAAGAATCTATAGAGTTGCATTCCTCAAAGGAACTACATGGTTAAGATCCAAAGGAAAAAGAATCAATAGCTAAAGTTGCTACATATAAACACCCATAACACCAATATAGACAACAGTAATCAAGACAAGGTCGTAAGATTCAACAAACTATGGACCAACATGGAACCAAAAAATAACCTAATATAGAGGTACACAGAGGAATAAAATCAATGAATGGAGATATTAGACTGGCACATCTACAACAAGGAATAAAATGGGAAACCATATTTAAGATTGAGGTGGAAAGGTAGTAGTTGGACCACATGTTAACATTTCACTAGGATGGATGGATGCTCTTGCTTGGTCCCAATAAACTACATTTCTTAACATATAATATTATATGGTTTCCACTCATGTTTCGAGGATGAAACATGTGAAGGGGGGTGGAATGTAATGTACCTAGGAACGATAATTAATGTAATATTAGGTACCTAAGGGGGGGTAATTAATGAGAATAAGGCCCAATGAACAGTTATTGGGTAATAAATGTGATAATAAAGGGTAGTTGGCATAGCCCCCTACAAATACTCATGAGTATATATACACATGAGGATCATTGACTAAAGATATGTTAAGGATTGCATTGTGACAAGCATGGCTATGGAGTGGTTCCTTCCATAATGAGTAATGATGGTGTTAACCTACCTTAATGGTCTTCTCTATATTCTTGTGTTGTCTATTGGTTGGATACATTTTGGTTATTCTTAAGTGAAGGGTTTTATATTTTCTCTACAAAGATTCACTTAAATTCCATTGATGCAACAACTATGATATCCTTCTCATGATGTTTTCCTTTGCATGAGGTAATGACTAGTCTTCATCATGGACTTACTCTCATGGCCATATCTAAGAGAAATATGCCTACAATATGTCCTTATTGACAAAATTTTCATTCAAAACAGGAATTGTATCATATGTGCAAGGATTTATGTAGGAATAACCACAACTTTCACATTTGCATAGTCTACTTATTCACATTTACATTGCATTAAATTATTTATCATCATGTCATGCAATCTACCATGACAAGTTGGAGGGTTTAACCAATTCCTTGACACACAATATAACCACCTGTTTAGTTCTTATTTTATGATATACACACCTTCGACTTCATTTAGGCACAACATAGTGAAATGCCTTTCCTTTCTCTCATCAAAATTCCCTCATGAACCCTTTCCCTTTAGTGCTATTTAGTATAAGCATGAAGGTTATAGTTGAGAAAATTGAAACAAGTGGGAGACCATTGGATATCCCTACAATGATATAGTATTTCCCAAGCCAAAAAACATCATGGTCTCACACATGCCTATCTCATATGCATTCCTTTTTGAAATTATGGGAATAACCATCCACTTTCATTGGTTATGTTCTCATAACTAGTTATTCTATTTCATGAATGCATCAAAGGTTTCATCAATTTTACATGTGCAAGGATTATATCCTTTACCATACCCCCCACTAGGTATAAATCACATGTATGCATTATAATATCATCAATTACTCTCATGATATCAAACATAATTGAAGGAATTCTTACCTAAATCACATTCATCACCCATGTACAATATTGGCATGGTCTATCATACCTAAATAACTACCATCAACATATTTGATATTACTTGTTCGTGGTGCCTTGTTAAGAACCAAATGTCAAAATAGCATAAAAAAAACCTCAGAATAAGTACTCAACGCCTTGACAAAGAGATAATTTCAAATAATAAGCCTCTTCGAGGGGTAAACCTCCTTATACGCCACATAAATTTCCCAATACAAGATTATTCCAAATGAAAAGGTCTCCTTGGTATAAATAGGAGACTAGAAGGTACAATTACAACTAATGGACCCAAGCCGACATAAATAAAATAACATTACTAATGTAATATGCCCCAATTAAGGGGTAATGTGCCACTATTTAGGGTTTAACATGCCCCTACCCTTCAAACAAGTGTTGTCCGCAATGTTTGAGTAATTATGGATGCTTCTGTACAAAAGACTCATCTTCCCAAGTGGAATCTTCAGCAGGTAGTTTCCTCCACTTAATGAGATACTCTAAAATAGATCTATTCCTTAGCTGGTGAATTCTTATGTCAGTGATAGCTTCAAGCTCCAATATGATTTTTCCTTCCTTGTCAAGTTTTGGCAATATAGTTTGAACTGGGATCTTGTCACCTATAACCTTCTTTAAGCATGAAACATGGAAAACTGGGTGTACTCGCGAAGATGCAGACAATTCCAATCTGTATGCCATAGTACTGATCTTTTGCAACACCTTATAAGGGCCATAATACTTTGGTGATAATTTATTATCCTTCTTATCTTGCTTGAGGGACATCTGTTTGTATTCTTTTAGTCTTAAAAATACCCAATCCCCTACTTCAAAACTTCTTTCACTACGATGTTGATTTGCTTGTTGTTTCATGTGATTTTGTGCCATGTTCAGGTTGTCCTTTAAGAGTTGGAGAACTTGTCGTTTCATGTGATTTTGTGCCATGTTCATATTGTCCTTTAAGAGTTGGAGAACTTGTTGTTGATGCTCGATGTGATGTCCCATTGCTTGAACCTTAGATTTTTCTTTTAGAAAAGAAGTGATGGAAGGTGGGTGATATCCATAGAGTGCCATAAATGGTGTCATTTTTATTGCAGTATGAAAGGAAGTGTTATACCACCATTCTGCCAAGGGAAACCATTTGAACCATTGTGTTTGTTTATTAGAGACAAAGCAACAAAGGTATCCTTCCAAACATTTGTTCACTATCTCAGGTTTTCCACCAAATTGAGGATGATAAGATGAGCTATGAACCAATTGAGTACCCAAAAAAGAAAATAATTCTGTCCAAAAATGTCCAGTGAAGATGGGATATCTATCACTTACAATAATATTTGGGCTTCCATGTAGATTTTGAATTGTCTCCATGAATGCGGTGGAAACTGTACTGGATTTGAAAGGATGAGAGAGTGCACAAAATTGTTCATACTTGGTCATTCTATCAACAATCACCATGATGACACTCTTTCCTTTACACTTCAGTAACCCTCTGATGAAATCCATGGAAACCTCCTCTCAGCACTGACTTGGGATGGTTAATGGTTGTAAAAGACACGAGGTATTAATTGTTTCCACCTTATCTTGTTGGCAAACTAAAAAAATTTCCAAAAACCTTTGAACATCAGATTTAAGGCCATCCCAAAAAAATTCCTTCTTGACCCTATGGTAGGTTTTCAAAAATCCCGAGTGCCCTCTTATTCGAGAGGTGTGCAATTCCAAGAGTACCTTTTGTTTGATTTGGGAGTTCTTACATAAATATAAGCGATATTTGTACCATAGTGAATCATTTTTCCATGTAAATGTATCTGATGCATTGGAATCCTTCTGCAACCTTTGAATGAGAGTCCACATGTTTTCATCATTCTTCCATTCATCCCTCACGTATATTATCCAATCGGTTTGGATGATCGAGATAACATAGAGAGAGGCCTCAACATCTTCATCCTTTCTTGGGAGTGCATCTGCCACAACATTTTGCTTACCTTTTTTGTAGATGATTTCAAAATCATAACCCAACATCTTGGTCACCCATTTTTGTTTGTCTTCTGAAGATAGTCTTTGTTCCAAGAAGTATTTAAGACTATCATGATCTATTTTGACCTTGAAGTGCCTATCTATTAGCTAAGGGCATCATTTATTCAATGCATGTAGTATTTCCATCATGTCCATCTCATAAATGGGTTTGTTTAAGTCCTTTCCCTTCAGTGGCCGACTTTCAAAGCAAGGGGACTTCCTTCTTTCCATTTCCTGAGGCATCACATTCCACAATAAAGGTTTTTGTGAAGTTCGGTGTGGTCAAGAGAAGAGATTTACACATTGCCTCTTTAAGTTGTTCGGAAGATTGAGTTTCCTCTGGAGTCCATGAAAATGCATCCTTCTTAGTTAATGTCATTAAACGTGTTTCTATTCTTCCATAGTTCCGAACAAACTTGCAGTAGTAACCTATCAAACCCAAAAATCCTCTAAGATTCTTCAATGTTTTGGGCATCGTCCAGTCCATCATGGCCTTAATCTTGGTAGGGTCTACCTTGACACCTTCATGAGATACAATATTACCTAAATAATATACCTCCTTCACCCCAAAGAAAAATTTGGATGGTTTGGCAGATAGTTTTTGCTCCTTTAGTAGTTGTAGCACCTTGTCAACATGTTGAACATGATCCTCCCAAGACTTTCGATAGACTAGTATATCATAAAAAAAAACTAACACAAATTTTCGAAGGAAGGGCTTGAAAATGGAATTCATCAACCCTTGGAATGTGGAAGGTGCATTTGTAAGGCCAAAAGGTATGACCAAAAATTCATAATGACCTTCATGAGTTCAGAATGTTGTTTTTGGGATATCTGCTTCCTTGATTCTAATATGATGATACCCTGAACGAAGATACAAATTTGTGAAATAGATTGCTCCATGTAGTTCATCTAGAAATTCATGAATGACGGGAATGGGAAACTTATATTTAATAGTGATCTTTTTGAGCTCTCCATAATTTGGACACATACGCCATGAGCCCTCTTTCTTGAGTACCATTACCACCAGTTCAGAGTAAGAACTTTGGCTAGGTCTAATAATTCGATCCTCTAACATTTCTTCAACCATACACTCAATTTCACTCTTCTGGGCATAAGGGTATCTGTAAGGGCTGATGTTAGGAGGAAAAATCCCAGGAATTAGGTGAATAGAATGATCATGATTTCAAGTGGGTGGAAGACCTTTGGGAATATCTTCAAATACTTTGGAATTCTTATCAATGATCCCTTGGAGATCTAGGGAAATAGATGGCTTATATGTTTGAACATCTAGTGAGCATAGTTGTAAAATTACACCCTAATGACCCTTTTTCAATCATTTTTTCATGCCATTAGAGCTTATCACCTTATTGGGTTTCCCTTTGATACCCCTTAACTCAATTTCCTTTCCTTCCAATGAAAATTTCATGAAAACTTCTTGAAAATTAAAATCCATTGCTCCCAATGATTGTAACCATTGGACTCCTAGTACGACATCAGGACCACCCATGGGTATAGCAATAATTGGACTATTCATTAAATATTCCCCCATAGTAAGATTGATCTTATGGAATTTTCCTGAGAAATTGATAGTTCCTCCATTTGCAATCATTACTTGAAACTCTGGCATTGGATATATAAAGCAATTGAGAGCTTTGGCTAATTTATAGTGAGTGGAATTATGAGTACTACCAGAATCAATTAGGACTATTACCTTTTTCTTTTTGATATATTCTTCGATCTTGAGGGTTTGAGGAGTGTTAATTCTATCCAATGCGTTACATGATATCGTGGGAGTCAACTCTTCAGAAGAAATCTCTTCTACGTTTTCATCTTGAGATGGTTCTTGTTCTTTTTCCTCTTCACAATCTATGTAGAACAATTTCTTCTCACCACACTTATGTCCCTTATTTTACTTGTTGTCACAGTTAAATCATAAACCTTTTTCTTTTATTTCCTCCAATTGTTGAGGTGTCAACCTTGTAGGTTGAGGTGTTTTAGAAGAAGGAACATTATTCTCTTGATAGATGTTAGGAGTGGTCCTTCTAGTATCCATAGCCATATTTTTAATTTCAACATTTCTTGCCACCTTGAACACACTCTCTAATGATTTGGGTTCCCAATGGAGAACCTCATGTTGAATGTTATCATTTAAATTTCCTATGAATACATGAATCAAGTGCTCATATGGAATATTTGTTACCTTTACATTCGATATTTGGAAGTTCTCAATGTGCTTTGCAACTGAACCCTTTTGTTTGAGATTTATCAATTGGATAAAGAAGATATTAATCATTGTATCCTCATAGTGTGCTATCATTTCCTCTAAGAACATTTTCCAAGTGACAAGTGATTTTCGAGAACAAAGTCATCGATACCACACAAATTGATTGGGTTCTAAATATAAAGAAGCAATTTGTACATTTTTTGTATGTGGCACATCATGTAGATCAAATAACTGCTCCATTTGAAGTATCCATATGATTGGATCCTTGCCATCAAACTTCCTCATATTGATCTTAGGACAGTGATTGGTCTTCAACCTAAATTTGGAGTTTCTCCAGTCTTGATTCATCCTCCTTGTGTCCTCATCATGAATTTCATGGGATACATTTTCACTTTCAGGTGGCCTCTCTATTAGGAAATTTTTCAATCCTTCCATGGTCTGCCTTTTTAAACCATCCATCTTAGTATCCATTATTTCCTCCAACTTAGCTTCAGTTGAATCCATCATCCCTTGTAGTTCATATTTTTTTATTGTTTTCTTTTGTAAATCATTTATGTCCCTGTGCATTTCCTCACCTTCATCAAGAGTCCAAGTAGGACTGTCTGGAGGCTTATTTGGTGTATAAGTTCCCTTTTTTGGTGGCATTTGGCAAGTATCTCTTTTAAACCTTGATTTTGAGGTGGTTCTACTAGACGATCTTTCTTCTGATGTATCTCCAAAATTTCATCCCTTTTGGGTCTAAATTTTTTTTTTTTGTAGTTCTCTGATACATATTCTCTACAATTCCATAGGTCTGATCAAAATTAGATGTGCCAAGTGGAAGTTATGGTAACTTCCCCACACCTTGCTGATTTTTGTCCCTTCCAGGAGAGCATACTTTTAAAGCATGCCAAGAGCATGATATCTGATATTTGATTATGAAACTTTGTAACGACCCCATCATTACGACTACATGCAATTCAAAGCGAGTGCAATTTTTTTTTTTAAGAAGGAAAGTAACAACGACAACAATTAATCAACATAACTTGATGACGAACACAACGCATGCAAATCAAGCAACATACAACAACGACCCAACATACTAGCACATCATGCAACTAGACGAAACATGTGATAATCAATTAGACAAAATAAAAACGACTACCCTCCCGTCCTACCCTGAAAGGTTAGGACCTCCAGGACACATAAGAAACACTCAAGCCTAGGTTCCCATCGATTTTGAACAATTAAGGTCTCAATGCCGACGAATTTTCTGAGGAACATGGAGGTATCTACATCCCACATGACACACTAAGTCCAAGCTAACTAAGCTAAAAGACAACATCAATCAATCCAAACATGACCGCTTCGACGACTAGTAACTAGAACCCTCCCGGTGAGCGAGAGACAACACCATAACGTTACAACAAGTACAACCTTACTTATAAAAACAACATCATCCACAGCGGGAGACGCAAGATCTTAAGCCAGGCTTTATCTATGCTTACGATCAACGTGTGCAAAGACCCAATCATAAGGTGACATGTTGCCACAATGCGACAAGGGCGCTAGTGACCCACGCACAACAAAATTATTCAAAAACCTTCAACCAAATATATAATCCAACGTGCCTAAATTTCACTGGCATTGGCATACATTATTACTGAAGGATCACAGTTTAAGGTTGTAAATGAAAGGGGAAGTTTTAAAAGTAAGGAACCTTGTAGCTGCAAAATCTTAGTCTAACTTCTATAAGCTTTTCTTATTCCATTAAAAATTTTCACATTAAAAAAAAGTCTTAGTAAATGCTCATACATATTACGAAAATGATATCAAATCGAAGAGTTCTAAATAAGGTAAAGAAAAGAACTATGACTAAACGTAATTTCTGGTAAGGCAAAGGACAAGGTTCTAAATTATCAAGGGGAAAGGGGATGTGTCAAAAGAAGACATTTATCGTTGCAAAACTACAACTCAACTTTTATAAACCTTTCCAATAGAAATTGTTGTATTAGACATCCAAAAATTATAAACATTGAGGACCCATTGTCTTTATATCAAATAGGAAAAACCCAATTAGGATAGAGGCGAATAGTCAGTATATCACCATATGTAGATTTGGTTTATAAATCATTTACCACATTATGCAAGAAAACAATTTGGTGTTATCAATCTTAAATAAAATATTATAACTAATGTTTCTTCTTTTTTTTTTAAATGCTCATATACATATTACAGATCTAATACCCGTTTTGAATAATTCGAGATAGCAAATAAAATCCCTGTGTAGCAATGATTAGAGTTCAATGGAAATAAACAGATCTATGTAGTAATAACTACAATTCAATAGCAATAAAATTTTCGGTGCTATTCGCTGCCAAAAAAAACATTCTAAATTGAAAAAACACTATCGGCTCTTAACCACTCAATAATTAAACAAAACAAAACATTTCCAATTACATAATGCTACCAGTTCTTAACCGATCTGTAATTAAATCTTCTAGGCGTTTATAGAACTCTGTAAAATAATAATAAAAACTTTGTGTAATGCATCAAATCGTTGGGTGGTTATTAAAGGAATGGGATAGTAATACGATCTGGAACATTACCGCTACACAACATACAAATTCCAGTAATACTATGATCTGGGATAGTAATACGATCTGTGATACGAACTCAATGGTTATTAAAGGAATGGAATAGTAATACGATCTGGAACATTACCGCTACACAACATACAAATTCCAGTAATAATACGATCTGGGATAGTAATACGATCTATGATATGAACTCAATGGTTATTAAATGAATGGGATAGTAATACGATCTATAACTGCATAAAAATTCCAGTAATAATACTATCTGAGATAGTAATATGACCTGTAATACGAATTCAATGGTTATTAAAGGAATGGGATAGTAATATGATCTGTAACTGCAACAAAATTCTTGTAATAATACGATCTAGAAAATTACCACTACACAACAGGCGAGATTCCAGTAATAATATGATCTAGGATAGTAATACGATCTGTAATACGATTCCAGTGGTAATTAACAGAATGGGATAGTAATACAATCTATAACTGCAACAAAATTCTAGTGGGATAGTAATACGATCTCGAACATTACCGCTACACAACATACACTCCAAAGTCGATTGAAAAGTGCATACATTTTTGATACAGATACCCTTATGAATGAGACAGTTCAATACCCACCGTCATTAGAATAATAGGAACAATCATCTTAAGGGTAACGATCTATCGAAACCTCCAACACTGGATCAACACATTAATAACAATGCAATCATCACGCAGTAAATAAAAAGTACAGTAATGAAATGCAGATGCGATTTGCATAAGAGATAAAACGTTTGGTGAACTGGAGAGACATCCCCAAATCATTGTGTGGAAGCACGCGTTTGTAGAGATTAAATCAAAATAACCGCAGAGGCTAAAAATGGAATAAATGCCCAAGAGACAATTCCTTGCTAGGAAGAGAAGGATCCTACACTTATTATCCATGCACATGAGAACAAGGCATTTGAATACAAATCTTTAACACTGGAGTGAAAGATAGTCGATTCGGATCCTGGCTGACTACTCAGACACATACTAATAACTTAAAGGATAAAGGAACAAAAGATAAAAACATAATTTTTCTTTGTATGAAAAATAATAATAATAGATGCAGAGAATTCATTTGCACTTAGAGTTTGGGTTCGCCATTGGAAATAAAATCAAAAGTACAGTGAGCATAAGGCTGGGATAACTTTGAATTCTCTGATCATGAAATGCTAGGCTCATCAAGACAAATTTGCTGAAAGAAAAAATAAATATATGGATAATATTACGCTGAATAAAACATAAACTTCAACATAATAAAAGTACCTTAACTGAAGGCGCAGGAACATAATTTAACTACCCTTCAACCAAATTTCACAAGCATAAATTGCTAGGAAAAAAAAATAACTAAATTTTTAACACAATGACGCATGTGTGATTTCGACATTAGAGAGATGCATATACATGGAATTTAACTACCATTCAATACAAATATACACATGCGTGCCATAGCCAAAAGAAAATTCTCTGAAGTCGTTGTCCCTCGCGCGCTCCATCCAGCTCTCGCTTGACAACTGATGTGACCTCACTGGTACCTCCCAGCTAATGCTAGGGGTAATATTCTTCCCCCTGATCCCCCTGAGCCACAAAGGGGCCACGAACACAATACCAGAGAATGCTATCTCCCAACTCACTTTGCAAGGTCGAGCTAGCACTTGTTACCCGAGCCAGGTATACCAACTCCCACAAAAGAAACTCAGTCAAGATAAAATTTGGCAGTGTGACGTTACACAAGCTTGATGTGTTTTCTAATCCTCCTCCACCATCCCTTTTATAGAGTTTTCTTAGTCATTAGTTTCCCAAAACCCTAATTAGATTCCTTTTTCATTTAATTAATTTCGAAAAACCTCCCCCATACACATGTCGCTCGATCCCCTAGTTGCACCAAAAATCAATTTTATTAATTAATTAAATTTTTCTATCTCCCTCACCCACCTAAAAGCGTTCCTAAAAATGTTCCTCGGTGTCCCATTGTTCCCTTACAATTATTAAGTGACTTACGCCTTACTTAATTCCTAGTTGAGTTCATAAATAGAAGGTTCCAAATGCTAGATTCCTTACTAGGTTAGACATTCTCCTTTTTCTTTTAAGTTTCCCCTTTTCTTTAAGTTTTCCCTTTTCCTTAGGTTCCCCCCTTTACTTTAAGTTTCCCTTTTTATTAAAGTTTCCCCTTTTTATAACTAAGTTCAGAATTAGCAGGTTTAGACAAAAACAACCAAATACCCATTTTATTAATTAAACCTTTATTAAAATTTCCACTTTAATTATTACTGCTTGAATTTTCTTTAACCTCTTCTTGTTACATGTATAATTAGTTTTTTTTTTTGTTCAAAGGTTCTACTCAGACCTAGGTTTTACTTTTCAATTCACTAGGCTTGGCGAAAGTTTTTAAGGGAAAAATTGTTATTAACTTTACTTATCACATCATTCATTTTAAGGCTGACCAGGTCCTAAGGAGGCATAGTTTTCTATGCACTAGTTTTATTAACTTACCAGTTAAAATCGCGACGTGCCCTTCAGGACGCACCATGTGATCCAAGGGTGCCACTTGCCTCTTTCCGTTTTATTTGCGCGACATGCCCTTCAAGACGCACTACGTGCTCCAAGGGTGCCACTCGCCCCTTGACTAAATTTGGTAGACGTCAAACCCCTAGACTCAATAATCCGTCAGGTGATCTTGTGGGAGATTAAAGGCCTCTAAGGAATAAGGACCCTTCCTTATTGCGCACCCCTTAGAATCATCGTGAGAGACTATCACAACCTGCCCTCACGGCATCGCAGGTCTCTCGATATAGGTAATCGTTAACCTATAGTTCGAGCCACAAAGAGAGTGCCTGTAGGATGTGGCAAGGCTGCTACCACACCTCTCCCTCAATTTCTCTGGTTGTCATGGGTGACCCCTCTACTCCAAATGTGAGTCTGGTCGGCAATCTATCATCAGCCTGCATCCATCAACGAATCATGTCAGCAATAACAATCAACATCATAATATCTAATCATATGTACGTATGTCACATCAACAACATTCTAACGTTAGAAATACACTCCCTGAATAGATCCAGAGTCCAAGGGGTTTCATCAATGCCTCGACATCCTCAACGTCCAAAGTCCTGCACACTCAAAATAACCCAATCAATAGCACCTGTCTATGTAAATACAACAAAATAACATATCATCAAATCCACAATATATCATAATTATAATCAAAACAAACAATAGTATAATGACCTGTATCACTTGCACACAAGTGTCCTCAAAGAATAAGTTCGCTCAGTGTGCGCAAGAGTGGGATGTTACATACACCCATTCTTGTTTTAAACTTCATCCCGAAGTTTCATAGTATGTAAGTGTCAAAATAAAGTGTATCAGAATATCATAGGTCTAGCTACCAAACAAAAATGGAAACTGATGATGCATATGATATGCGTCCTCCCAGGTCATCGAGTGCGGACTATAGTTGTCCCACTAGACCTTGACCTGATCTACTATTCGACGTCGTAGCTGTCAAATGTGATGGTCTAGGATGCGTATTTCCCCCGTTGTAAGAGCACCTTCGTCCGATACCTGCAAGGAACTCATGTCAATAACATGTGTAGGATCACTAACATAATGTCTCAAAACATATACGTGAAAAACATCGTGCATACACCTCAAAGAATCAGGAAAGGATAGTCAATAGGCCACAGACCCCTTCCTTTCCACAATCGCGAAGGGTCCCACAAACCTAGGAGATATTTTATCACCCTTTACAAACTTTATCGAACTCTTATGCAGTTTCACTCACAAGAAGACTTGATCGCCAACTTCATAACTACGATTGACACGATGCACATCGGCATAACTCTTCTGTTGATTCTGCGCTTCCTTGATCCTTTGTCTTATTGTTTTCATTTGATCTTCCATTTCTTGGATCGCTTCTGGCCCCACCAAGACCCTATCCTCAAGCCGATCCCAACTCAAAGGCATCTGACACGGTCGCTCGTAAAGAAACTCGAAAGGCGTCATCTTAATGATGCTTTGACAACTATTGTTATATGCGAATTCTACCAGTGGAAATAATTCTTCCCAACGCCTTTGTTTTCCCATCACATACATATGCAACATATCTTCCAAGATTTGGTTTGTTCGTTTAGTTTCCTGTCTGTTTCTAGGTGATATGTGGTACTAAAGTTAAGTTGAGTTCCCAAGGCCTCTTGGAAACTAGTCCATAATCATCCTATAAACATTGATCCTCTATCAGATATAATCCTCTTAGGCACGCCATGAAGCCTCACAATATCATTGATGAAAACTCTAGCTAAGTTAGGTGCCTGATACGTCATATGCATAGGAATAAAATGAGCACTCTTCATCAGAGTGTCGACTACCACAAAAATCGAGTCATGTCTCATTGTCGTCAGTGGCATTCCAACAATGAAATCCATCAAAATGACCTCCCATTTCGATTCTGGAATAGATTGTGGCTGTAGTAATCCTAGCATATGTCTATGTTCAGCCTTCACCTGCTGACATTCTAGACATATTTCCATGTAGTTGACTATGTCTTCCTTCATTCCTTTCCAGAAGAATTAGGGTTTAAGGTCTTCCCTCATCTTCGTGACTCCAGGATGAGCCATGTACACTGCTCTATGAGCCTCATTTAGGATCAAACTCCTCAACTCATCATTGGGTGGTACATAAATTCAACTTTTAAATATCAATAATCCGTCGTTGTCCACAATAAATCCCTAAAATTTTGGTACCATCACTATGTTTTGTCCAATAAAATCCTTGACCTCTTTGTACCAATCATCGTCGTGTTGTAAAGTTAGGATCTTTTCACATAGATTCATTTGAAGAGGCATCACCGAAAAGATGTGTGGTCTCCGAATCAACACATCCGCCACTCTGTTCACTATTCCTTTTATGTAAGTAATATCAAAACCGTGCTCTCTAAGCAATTCCGACCAACATCGTTGTCACGCGTTCAAGTTGCTTTGCGTAAATATGTGTTGTAGTCCATAGTGGTCCATTTTTAGTTCGGATATCCATCCAATAAGGTAGTGTCTCCAAACTCTCAAGGCATAAACAATGGCTAACAACTCCAAATCATGCGTTGCATAGTTCTCCTCATGCCTTCTCAACTTTCTCGAGATGTAAGCGATCACTTGACCGTCTTGCATGAAGAATCCGCCTAAGCCTTCCTTGGATGTGTCAGAGCATACCAAGAAGTCTGCTTCCATGTTGGGGACCTTTAGTATCAGTGCTATCATCAAAATCTCCTTGAGCTTCTGAAATGCCTCCACGCATTTCTCGGTCCAAACAAACTTCTTGCTCTTATTCTGCAATTCTATGATTGGATTTGTTATCTTCGAAAAACCCTCAACGAACCGTCGATAGTATCCCACTAAACCCATGAAGATACATAGTTCAGGGACATTCTTTGGTGCAGGCCATTCCATAATAGCCTCAACCCTTGCTGGATCCACAATGATACCTTCGTCGAAGATGACATGCCCTAAGTAATGAATCTTCGATTGATAAAATGAGCATTTGGAAAACTTCCCATACAATTTTTTCTCTCATAGACGCTGTAGTACCATGCACAAGTGATCGTCATGCTCCTCCATAGTTCGAGAGTAAATCAAAATATCGTCAATGAATACTTGGACAAACTTGTCTAAGTATTCATGGAACACCCCATTTATCAAACTCATAAATACCCCAGGGGTGTTCATCAATCCAAACGGTAAAACAATAAACTCGTAATGTACAAACCTCATCTTAAAGGTGGTCTTAGGGATTTCATCCTCCTTGATCCATAACTAGTGATATCCTGATCTCAAGTCAATCTTGGAAAACACCGTCGCACCTTTCATCTAATCAAACAGATCATCAATCCTTGGCAATGGATATTGATTCTTGATCGTTTCCTTATTAAATTGACGGTAGTCAATGCAGAGTCTCCACAACCCATCCTTCTTTCATATGAAAATAACAAGTGCACCCCATGGTGACACACTTGGATGTATAAGTCCTAGGTCCAACAACTCCTTCAGTTGCATTTTCAACTCTTGTAACTCAGGGGTCGACATCCAATAAGGAGTTCTCGCTATCGGTTCAGTTCCTGGTTTTCGGTCGATGGTAAATTCCAATTCCCTCTCTGGAGGCATCCTAGGTAACTCCTCAGGGAAGACATCGGTAAACTCTCGCACCACCAGAAGGTTTTCTAGACCTTCCGCTACTCCCTTATCATTTAATGCAAGGATCGCATAAAGATTACATCCCTTGTGAATGCTCTTGCATAGATGCAAGGAAGAGATGAACCTTAGGGAGACTCCCTTGTTCCGACTTACAATCACGTGTCTTTGTCCCTCTTCATCGACCAAGCTCAACTATTTTGTCTTACAGTTGAGTATCGCCTCATGAGATTCCAGCCATTCCATAACGATCACGATGTCATAAGATCCTAAGATTGTGATGTACATGTTGGCCCTTGTGACAAACACTCCCAATTTAAGGCTACAACTCGTCACCTTCCCACCAACCTTCTGTTTGGCTATCGAAGCCATTTATACCAAGCTAAACTCGTCCTGTTCGGTTGCCTTTACCTTAATTATTTTTAGTGATGCACTAGAAATAAAAATCTCGGTAGCACCTGGATCTATCAAAATACTAAGGGTATGGTCAACAATGGTACCTGACGTCTCGAGCATAGTTGACTGGTGCTCTTCCTGGTGGTTATTCACCACTGCATGAATCCGATGGGCCTTGCGCAAATCTCCCACAGTAGTGGGTCCAGCTGATACAGATGCTTTGGTCCTCTCCACTAGGCAATCATGCTGGTAATGTGGCTCCCCACATGTCCACCACCCTTTATTTGGTCCAGTACTCATGGTACCCGAAGTAGAAGCTGACGGCCCACTGGCCTGGAACCTTGGTCTGTTCTGCTAAACAGGCCTAAACTGATGCTGCTGCAGTCAACGTTGTTGCTGGTGTTGTGGTCCTTGGTAAGGAGTCTATTGCTGAGGCATTAGTCGCCAAGGTGTAGTGAACATGGATCTTCTATGGAAGCCACGATATCCTGGTGAATGTCTAGTTGGTCTTTGATGCTGTTGCGCACCAAATGACACTTTCATCGCTGGTCTCGCTAGAGTCCTTCTCTGACCCCTACTGATAAGCTCCTCCTCTGCTATGAGTGCCTTTTGGACAACATCATGTAAGGTTTGAGGCATCAGAATCCTAACCTGTGCATGAATATTGACATTAAGACCAAACACGAACCTGTTCACCTTAAGTTTCTCGGTATTTAGGTGCAGAGCATATCGAAGCAGCTCCATAAAATGACTCTCGTACTCGGGCACCATACGAACGCCCTGTCGTAAGGTGTTGAACTCATTTAGCTAACTCTCAATGAATTCCTTAGATAGATACCTCTCTCAGAATGGCTCCTTGAATAGTTCCCATGAGACATATTCGACGACCATGTTCAATTGTGGCAGGAGCGTCTTCCACCATAGAAGAGCGCTCCCCTTCAGTTGAAAGAATGCCATGCATACCTTCATGTTGGAGGTATAGTCATGAAGTGAAAATCACATCTCCATATTCTCCAACCATGCCTCGGCCGCTACACCGTCCGGGGCACCAAATAACTCAAGAAACTTGACCCTCTCAAGTTCTCAGTGAATGCTACTAGTACCGATTGAAGCGCACGGTGGACTCTCAGGGGGTGTCGGCGCCCTGGCCTCATCTCTATACAAACGGATGATCAGTGCCTCAAACATCCTTTGGAAGGACCTCATCAACCCAATCACATCACCCAAAACTATATGTTCTTGCCCGACAACATGCTCGTCTCCCTGGGGGTTAGACCCCTCAGGCATGGATTCTACTAGGGACATCATGCCTCCTCCCCTAGCACCTCGTCGTCTGCCTCCGCGACGTCCTCTAACCATGATTACCTGCACGAATACACATCAATTTAATTAGTGACATTATAATCAAGTATTTAATCAAGGAAGACATAGTGATCCCAAGTCACAGGTCGAACCAACTTTGATACCATATGTAATGACCCCATCGTTACGAATACATGCAACGCAAAGTGAGTGCAAATTTTTTTTTAAAGCAGGAAAGTAACAACGACAACAACACAACTTGACGACGAACACAATGCACACAAATCAAGAAACAGACAACAACAACCCATCATACTATCACATCATGCAACTGGACAAAACATGCGATAATCAATTAGACAAAATAAAAACGACTACACACTCATCCTACCCTGCAAGGTTAGGACCTCCAAGACACATAATCAATGCTCAAGCCCAGGTTCCCATCAATTTTGACCAATTAAGGTCTCAAGGCTGGTGACTGTTCTGAGGAACAAGGAGGTGTCTACATCCCGCCCGACACACTAATTCCAAGTCGACGAAGCTAAAAGACAACATCAATCAATCCAAACACGACCGTTTTGACGACCAATAACTAGAACCCTCCCAACGAGCGAGAGACAACACCATAATGTTACAACAAGTACAACCTTACTCTTAAAAACAACATCATCCACAACAAGAGGCACAATATCCTAAGCTAGGTTTCATTTGCGCTTATCGATTAACGCACGCAAAGACCCAATCATAAGTTAACACGTTGCCACAATGCGACAAGGGTGCTAGTGACCCATGCACAACAAAATTATTCAAAAACCTTCAACCAAATATATAATCCAACGTGCCTGAATTCTACTGACACTGACATACATTATTACTGAAGGAGAACGATTTAAAGTTGTAAATGAAAGGAGAAGTGTTAAAAGTAAGGAACCTTGTAGTTGCAAAATCTTAGTCTAACTTCTATAAGATTTTCTTATTCCATTAAAATTTTTCACACTAAAACAAGGTCTTAGTAAATGCTCATACATATTACGAAACTGATATCAAATCAAAGAGTTCTAAATAAGGTAAAGAAAAGAACTATGACCAAACATAATTTCTGGTAAGGTGAAGGACAAGGTTCTAAATTGTCAAGGGGAAAGGGGATGTGTCAAAAGAAGACATTTATGGTTGCAAAACTACAACCCAACTTTTATAACCCTTTCCAAAAGAAATTTCAATAGCAATTGTTGTATTAGACATCCAAAAATCATAAACATTGAGGACCCATTGTATTTATATCAAATAGGAAAAACCCAATTAGGATAGAGGCGAATAGTCAGTATATCACCAAATGTAGATTTGGTTTATAAATCATAAACCTTGTATTACCTACTATATAAATTCTAATTATAGAAACTTACTACTATATATATCAATAAATAAGTTACATTTTCCCTAATCATACGACACTATATATATTAATACTCATTTTTTTCAATCTAACCCTAGTTTCTCCTATATTTTATACCTACTATTTTACATTCTAATCACTCAAAACACTAATTAACCCCTACTACTTATCCTAAAATAAGAATTTCCAAACCCTTGATGATTTTTATATATACATAACACCATAGACCTAATAATACTAAAATCATATTAAATACAAAATCTAACATTATTAAAAACAATCATATGAAACCCTAAATTTATTCTAATTCAACCAAAATCTAAACCATTTCATAATCTAGTTACTAGTTCAATAAACTTTACATATTAAATATAAACATAATACAATCAATTAAAAGTACTAATAAGTAATAAAATAAAAACTCAATCTAATTCTAACCCTAAAACAACCTAAACCATAACAAAAAAAATTCATTCATACATTAAATATAAATACAATACAATCAATCTAAAAGTACTAATAAAAGAAATAATAACTCAATCTAATTCTAAACCCTAGACTGATATACATATATAAATTTAAACACTATTAAACAAAATATTAGATTCATTCAACCTTGAGAATAGTTATGATATATTATTAATTATTAGGAACTATCATTAACTTATTATTAATTTATTTCAATTTTTGTTTAACTCTGTAATTAAGTTTGTAGACAACCGACCTAGGTATAATCTTAAAATGTCCTCCTTCTTAACTATTAATTGACTAAGATCAACAACTATCAACTGACAATTAGCCCTGATGATGAATCTCGATTCGGATTCAAAACGTTGATGACAAAAATGACACCAATTGTGGATTATTTGACAAACAACTTCAAAACTCCTCACCACATAAATCTGAAAACAGATCTGGAACATTACCGATACACAACATACAAATTCCAGTAATAATACGATATGGGATAGTAATACGATCTGTAATACGAATTCATTGGTTATTAAAGGAATGGGATAGTAATACGATCTGTAACTGCAACAAAATTCCAGTAATAATACGATCTAGGATAGTAATACGATTTGTAATATGAAATCAGTGGTTATTAAAGGAATGGGATAGTAATACGATCTGTAACTGCAACAAAATTCCAGTAATAATACGATCTGGAACATTACTGCTACACAACATACAAGATTCCAGTAATAATACGATATGGGATAGTAATACGATCTATAATACGATTCCAGTGGTTATTAACGGAATGGGATAGTAATATGATCTGTAACTGCAACAAAATTCCAGTGGGATAGTGATACGATCTGTATCATTATCGCAACACAACATACACTCCAATGTCGATTGGAAAGTGTATACGTTTCTGATACGGATACCCTTATGAATGAGATATTTCAATACCCACCGTCGTTAGAATAATACGAACAACCATCTTAAGGGTAATGATCTATCGAACCCTCCAACACTGGATCAACACAGTAATAACAACACATTCATCATGCAGTAAATAAAAAGTACAGTAATGAAACGCAGATGCGAGTCATAGAGAAGATAAAACATTTGGTGAACTGGAGAGACATCCCCAAATCATTGTGTGGAAGCATGAGTTTGTAGAGAATAAATCACAATAATCGCAGAGGCTAAGGAGAGAATTCCTTGTTGGGAAAAGAAGGATCCTACACTTATTATCCATGCACATGAAAGCAAAGCATTTGAATCTAAATCTTTAACACCAGAGTGAAAGACAATCGATTCGTCTCCTGGCCAACTTCTCAGGTAGAGGCTAATAACTTAAAGGATAAAGGAAAAGAAGATAAAAAAAATAAAATTCTTTGTATGAAAAACAACAAAAAAAACGCAGAGAATTCATTTTCACTTAGAGTTTGGGTTCACCATTGGAAATCAAATCAAAGGTATAGTGAGAATAAGACTGGCATAACTTTGAATTCTCTCATCATGAAACACTGGGCTCATCAAGACAAATTCGCTGAAAGAAAAAAGAAAAAAAAATATCTGGATAGTATTACGCTGAATAAAACATAAACTTCAACACAATAGAAGTACCTTAACTGAAGGTGCAGGAACATAATTTAACTACCCTTCAACCAAATTTCACAAGCGTAAATTGCCAGGACATAAGATTAACTAAATTTTATGCACGCGTGCTTTCGACATGAGAGAGATGCATAAACATGGAATTTAACTGCCATTCAATAAAAATATACACATGTGTACCGTATCTGAATGTGAATGCTCTGAATTCGTTGTCTCGCATGCACTATGTCCAACTCCTGCTTCTGATGTGACCTCACCGGTACCTCCCAGCCAATGCTAGGGGTACTCTTCTTTTCCCTGAGCCCCCGGAGTTACAAATGGGACATGCACACCATACCATAGAATTCTATCTCCTAGATCACCTCGCAGGTCGAGCTACCACTCCTTACCCGAGCCGGGTATCCCAACT
Organism: Picea engelmannii; assembly: GCA_009831015.1. Taxonomy (NCBI): domain Eukaryota; kingdom Viridiplantae; phylum Streptophyta; class Pinopsida; order Pinales; family Pinaceae; genus Picea; species Picea engelmannii. The sequence goes on along the minus strand of ML783496.1, from coordinate 374,687 downwards.
CCCACAAAAGAAACTCAGTCAAGATAAAATTCGACAGCATGACGTTACACAACCCTGATGTGTTCTCTACTCCTCCCCCGCCATCCTTTTTATAGAGTTTTCTTAGTCATTAGTTCCCAAAACCCTCATTAGGTTCCTTTTTCATTTAATTAATTTTGAAAAACCTCCCCCATACACTTTTTGCCCGATCCCCTAGTTTCACCAGAAAATCAATTTTATCAATTAATTAAATTTTTCTATCTCCCTCACCCACCTAAAAGCGTTCCTAAAAATGCTCCTTGGTTTCCCATTATTCCTTAACAATTCTTAGATGACTTACGCCTTACTTAATTCCTAGTTGAGTTCATAAATAGAAGGTTCCAAAGGCTAGATTCCTTACTAATTTAGACATTCCCCTTTTTCTTTTAAGTTTCCCCTTTTCTTTAAGTTTCCCCTTTTCCTTAGGTTTCCCCTTTTTCTTAAAGTTTCCCCTTTTTATAACTAAGTTCAAAATTAGCAGGTTTAGACAAAAACAAACAAATACCCCTTTTATTAATTAAACCTTTATTAAAATTTCCACTTTAATTATTATTGCTTGAATTTTCTTTACCCCCTTCTTGTTACATGTCTAATTAGTTTTTTTGTTCAAAGGTTCTACTCAGACCTAGGTTTTCAATTCACTAGGATTGGCGACATTATTTAAGGGAAAATTTGTTATTAACTTTACTTATCACATCATTCATTTTAAGGCTGACCATGTCCTAAGGATGCATAGTTTTATAGACACTAGGTTTATTAACTTACCAGTTAAAATCGCAACGTGCCCTTTAGGACGCACCACATGCTCCAAGGGTGCCACTCGCCTCTTTGTGTTTTATTCGAGCGACGTGCCCTTCAAGACACACTACGTTCTCCAAGGGTGACACTCACCTCTTAACTGAATTTGGTAGACGCCCAACCCCTGAAGTCAATACTCTGTCAGGTGATCTTGTGGGAAACTAAGGGCCTCTAAGGAATAAGGACCATGCCTTATTGTGTGCCCCTTAGAATCATGATGAGCGACTGTCAAAACCTACCCTCATGACATCGCGGGTCTCTCCAACTAGGTAATCGTTAACCTACATTTTGAGCCATGGCAAGAGTGCTAGTAGGTTGTGGCAGGGCTGCTGTCACACCTCTCCCTCAATGTATTTGGTTGTCGTGTGTGACCCCTCTAATCCTAATGTGAGTCTAGTCGGAAACCTATCATCAACCTGCATCCATCAACGAATCATGTCAGCAATAACAATCAACATCATAATATCTAATCATATGTATGTATGTCACATTAACAACATTCAAACGCTAACAATCCACTCCATAAATCGATCCAGAGTCCATGGGGCTTCATCGATGCCTTGACATCCTCAATGTTCAGAGTCCTTCACACTCATGAGAACCCAGTCGATAGCACCTATCTATGCAAATAAAACAAAATAACATATCATCAAATCCACAATATCTCATAATCATAATCAAAACAACCAATAGTATAATGACCTGGATCACTTGCACGCAAGTGTCCTCAAAGAATAAGTTCGCTCATTGTGCACAAGAGCGGGATGTTACAAACTTGCACTAGAAATACTACAGACTATCCAATGTCTAATGAAACTAGTCTCACTTAATTTTGATACTCACTAAAGAATATATCATTGTTTTACCCAGAACACATGTTTGAGACTAGTTAATATGACTAGTCAGATACCCTATCTTACACACGGGGTATCTACAAAAGTAGGATGATCCAGAAGCTGAAATTTTTATCACATATACCTTGATAATTTCTATGAATATACTCCAGGTTTCAGGGTCTGAAACATCACATAAAAAAATTTATAACAAACATTTTTTTATGACTAAATTCAAGATGATTCCAGAACCCTATATTACATAGGATATATCTCCCAAAGTATAAGGCCTCATGATATTAAATATGAACCCCACATACCTTGGTCTGTCTAATAAATATCCTCCAAGGGTTCCTTCTGAAATGTCGTAGAAAAACGGTTATAGTGAAAATTCCAAGGTGACTCAGATGTAGCAGCGAAAACCCGAGACCTTGAGCTCTGATACCAAATGTTAAGAACCAAATATCAAAATAGCATACAAAAAACCTCAGAATAAGTACTCAACTCCTTGACAAAGAGAGAATTTCATATAATAAGCCTCTTCGAGGGGGAAACCTCCTTATACACCACATAAATTTTCCATTACAAGATTATTTCAAATGAAAAGGTCTCCTTGGTATATATAGAAGACTAGGAGGTACAATTACAACTAATGGACCCAAACCGACATAAATAAAATAACATTAATAATGTAATATTCCTCAATTAAGGGGTAATGTTCCACTATTTAGGGCTTAACATGCCTTATTGGAGCTCACAACATCCCTTCATCAATCTATTGAAAAATATCTTATTTCCCTAATTCATTCCTGGGTACACAACCAACAACAACAATAATTAGTCATAGTGCCAAACTTATTACTTATGCAATAGAACATATTCCTATGCTTATCTATATGCACATTACTACATATTTATCCCTCAATATGTCCAGTGGTGCATATATATTTCAATAGATTTAATCTCTTGCATTTATCATCATTTTTATGCCTTAAATATTTGTTCACTATCAGATTTATCAAGCCAGAGAAATATAAACACAACAAGAGATGAGTTCAGGAAAAATCCCTTCTAACTTCTATGCGTGGAAAGGGATTCCACAATTTAAAAATGATCCAATTCATGGACATACTACTATGTGCACACACAAAAAACATCATCTCTAACTTTCTCACCCAAGTAACAATTCATAATCCATATACACTAATATATTTTATACATTGAATATTGCACTATGCCTTATAAAAGAAAAATAGAAAACTAAGGTGAGAAACTCCCTTGATTGTCATAATTGCACTATTGGTCATGTCTAGCTCTAGTGTTGATCCATTCTTTGGAACTCACAACCTTCGTATTATCTCAAGATGCTTTTAGATTCCATCTAACTATTAACAAATTTATTTACCTTTCGTCAAGCAATCCCAACCCAAGCATAACTATGTCTTTCATCCAATCAACTACTTCCTAGGAAATATGAAGTTTGAAATTAACTTCACATTCCTTTTACACAAGTTTTTTGTTCATATCCAAACTATCATGTTTTCTACCACCTACATGGCCTTCAATTGTAAATTCATGATAAATCATGATGTCGATCATAATCTTTCATTTTCAAACACATGTACATCATCCACTAAGTAGTTTATCCATCACATGTGTGTATGCATGTCATGTTCTCATTGTTTGGGTAACATTCTAAGGGTACACCGTTGGTTGTAATCTCAACCAAATATAGCATTCTTTCAACATACATTCCCAAAGTAGCATGGTTAAGTAACCATATGGATGTGCACTTCTACCTTGGCTTGTTGTCTTGTTGCCTAACCCTCGTCTCTAGAAGTAGGGTTCTTATACCCAAGAGCATTTAGAATTGTTTTATATAGTCAATGTTCCATGCGGTTATTGCAAAAAAATGCATTGCATGCATTTATCTAAAATTTCTCTAAAAAACTTGGTTCCTTTTCATTGCCATGCTTGAACTTCAAGTCAAATATTCCAGGTACACTTAGCCATCCCAACAATCAAATTCATGGTTGATATGCACATTAGACTACCTTGCTCTTTCCTATCCAGTTGTTCCCCCACATCATAATGAAGGAATTATATATACATACATTTTTGGTCATTTCTACATCTTGGATGATCTTAATTCATCATAGACCTCTTTTCCCAAGTTTAAGATACTTTGAGGGTCATTCACATTCAAAATTTCCTTGTCAAATCTAACATAGAGGCTCTATTATGCAATTATTTTAAAGTAACTAGAAGCACATTTTTCCAAACGTAAGTCATATTATCTACTCTCCTCTAAAATATCTTTCCAATTCATGTACTCTTGTCCCATTTTGAGTTCACAATTTAAAGTTACAACACCTAGAAGTTCACAATTCACTCATTTTCTACTATTTTTGCTAGTGCAAATCTGATCTAGGTGGATATCAGTGGCCACCCACCTTTTCCGACTGGCTCAAAACAGTTTTCTGGCAATTTTGGCAATTTACTATTTTTAGCAGGTTTTAACTTCCGGGGCCATTTTGAGGGCCTAAATGAAGGGTTTTTTCAGATCGAGGTTCTCAATGATAGCTGAAGGCATGATTGAGCCCCCAAAATGAATCTCCTCGACGATACCTTTCCAACAAGCTATCACACGCCTAAAACGGAGATCGTATGCAAAAGTTACGACCCCGGGAAGTTGATGTACTAACTTACCCAAACGGGGCCCACATGGCTTTTGGCGCTTCATCTCCTAGGGTTAGGTTTTTGGATGTATAGGACTTTTGGCATTCTCGTCTATTGTAAAAAAGGCCTCTAGAGCCTCATTGTAATCATCTTCTCACGGATGCGAGTAGCAGCCACATCTCTTCTCAGAGATAAGCTATCAGCGCCTTAGCTAGTTTATTTACATTCTGTTTGTAAGCATATTTCAGTCATTTGTTATTAATGAAATGAAGTCTTAT
>ML783496.1:285105-334882 GCA_009831015.1 Picea engelmannii | reverse complement strand
GATATGTCATTTATTGAATCTGGAGAAATGGGGGTTGCAAGGATTCTGGTAACCTTGGATCTATGTGAAGGGTTGCTCGAGGAGCTAAATCTTATTTCTGGAGACAAATTTTTCAAGAAAAATCTCGACTATAAAGGTATTCCCTTAAGGTGCAGAAGATGTCATCAACATGGCCATAATTCTAGTTAATACAATCTTCCTTTCCATGGGAAGTTTGGGAGGTCGGGGGAGGGGGAATCTTTTATTTCAAAGAAATGACTGACTTCTCGAGAAGTGGAACACTCAATACACCCCGGGCCTTCAAATGAGGATCCATTCCCCCCTCTACCTCAAGCTCAATAGGTGGTTGATATGCATTCAATGGTGAATCCGAGTGAGGATCGAAAGGAAGTGACAATTGGAGAAAGAGTGAAGGAGATCAGACCTTAGGACATGGATTTGCAGCTAGAGCACATTCCCCTCTCGGGTAAGCCTCAAATCCCCCACCCCACTTTCAATATTTTAATAAACTCCCTCTCTCTTCTTGGAAAATATTGGATGAACTCACTAAAAAATCTTCCAACCCTTCATGTAGAGAATAACCCGGTTACCCCTCTGAAACTTGAAGCTCATCCTTTCTCTGATACTCTCATCTTGGCTTCTTCTCTTACCTCCCCTAATCAGTTGGTTGATATATCTAAAATTTCATGGGAATCAATGGACTTGGAGGAGGTTCACATTGCTTATCAGCTCTAGAATAGATCCATTCCCACCTCCCCTCACATTCATGGTTTACTGAGGGCCTTGGGCAAAACTCCCTCCCTCCCACGGGAGTCTCAAGACGTTTTAGGAAATTGTTTTTCCATAAATCCCAAAAAATGGCCTTGGTGGACCTTGCAGTAGGCAAACAACTTCCTATTAAAGGGGCGCTTAGAGCATTGGCCTCCCCTAACAGGGTTCCTCCATGAAGATCCTCTCTCTCAACTATCGAGGGTTGGCGAGCCCTCTTAAAAACCTCACCCTCAAAAGGTTGATGTCAGTTAAACAATTGGACTTTCTTATTCTTTAAGAAACTTTGGGAAAGGGTTCTGATATTAAGAAGCTCCTTGTTTATATTTTTTTGGGCTAGAGTTTCTTGTGCATTGATGTAAGTGGTAGATCGGGAGACCTGGATTTGGGCTGGAATAATCGTTGGATCAAACCACTACATATATGGGGTTTTCACTCAGGTCAAGGGATGATTTCTTATCCTCCGAGCTTGGGGTCAAGTTTACAGTTCTTAATATCTATGGACCTTATTCAGAGCATGTCCAGTTTGGGGAAACGTTTCTTAGAATATATTTCTTTGGAGTTGAGGCTTTTATTTTGGGAGGGGATCTCAACTTTTCCTTGGGGATGGATGAAGTTTGGGGGCCTAGGGTGAGATATGATCCTCTAGTGTATTTTTTCAAAATACATCTGGAAAGGAAAAGATCGATCGATGTTCCTCCAACTTGCATCTATCCTACTTGGAGAAATAATAGAGTATGGGAAGAAAGAATTGCAAAATGCATTGATCATTTTCTGGTTTCGAAGGCTCTTATTGAAATTCAGTTTCACTTGCGGAAATGGGTGGGTTCAATGGGAGAGTCTGATCACTTTCCAATCTTATTAGAACTTACAAAAGGAATGAAAATATTGCAAGCCGTTTCAAATTTAATGTTGAGTGGCTCAAAGAGGAATCCTTTACATAATTGGTTAAAGAGCATTGGATTCATTTTTATCCAAACTCAGGCACCCCAACAACTGTGCACTTTGTTTCCAATTTAAAGAGAGTAAAACAAACTACTATCACTTGGGCTCACCTCAAAAGGGTCAGATAAGAGCAAGATCTAAATGAAGTCGAAAAGGATTTAAATGTCATTTATGAATCTGATGTGGGAGGTCACTCTTCTCCTGATTCAAAAGATCGTCTTCTTCAATTGGAAAAGAAAAAAAAGGAAAATTTTAGAAGTCAAAGAGGTTTTTGGAGATTGAAAAGTCATGTTATTTGGATGGAGAAAGAAGATGAGAACACAAATTTATTCCAAGATTATGCAAAAGGGAGAAAAATCTCCAATACTATTTGGAGTTTGAAGAATAGTAAGGGAAACAAAGTTTCCACTTTTGAAGGTTTGGCTAAGATGGGTAAGACGCATTTCTCATCTCTTTTCAAACAGGACAATCACTCTTCAATGGTATAAATTTTCCATTTGGATGGTTTTTTCCCAAGATTTGTAAACAAATATGATAATAGAATACTAATGGAGGAAGTAACCAAGGACGAAGTAAAATAAGTGTTTCATGGATTCCAAAAAGACAAAATTCCAGGGCAGGATGGTTGAACAGTTGAATTCTTCTCAGGCTTCTTTGACCTAATAGAGAAGGATATTTTAGAGGTGATAGAAGAATCTAGGAGGTATGGTCACATTCACCCACCTCTAAACTCAACCTTTATTGCTATAATCCCCAAAATGAACATCCCTCAATCCTTTGAGGATTTTAGGCCTACTTCTCTTTGCAATGTGATTTACAAAGTGATAGAAAATATCATTACCAAGAGAATAAATCCCTTTCTATCGGAATCCATCTCCAAGGAACAATTCGATTTCTTGGATGGTAGGAAGATTCATGAGGCTATTAGGGTGGCTCAGGAACGACTCCATAGTATGAAGACAAAAAAATTAAAAGGTGTGGTAGTAAAGATTGACCTCTCTAAATCCTATGATCGAGTTAATTGGTTGTTCATTCGTCTTCTTCTAACCCATTTGGGGTCCGAAGTCCCTTTCATAAATTGGGCCATGAGAAGCGTATCCTATACTTCTTTTTCATTTCTCATAAATTTCTCGGCTTCCCATTTTTTCCATGTTGAAAGAGGACTACACCAAGGATTCCCCCTCTCCCCCCTCCTATTCTTACTAGTGGTTGAAGGTCTTAGTCTTGCTCTAGCGGATGAAAAAGTTAGAGGGTTATTCCATGGCATCCCCATCACTCGTACCTTGGTTTTAACTCATCTATTATTTGTGGATGACGTTCTTATTTTCTGTAATGGTCATAGGGATGATGTTGAAACTATATCAGATGTATTCGCTCTTTTCAACAAATCCACAGGTATGCATATCAATGTCAGGAAATCTACTCCTTCAGTTTCTAATATGAGCGAGGAGGAAACAAACTTCTATAAACTTAATTTCTCTTTCGAGGTCAAATATTTTGACTTGGGGATAAAATATTTGGTTTTTCAATTAAAGATAAATTGTTATTTAAAATATGACTAGTCATGGTTGATTACAAAGCTGGAAAAGAGATTGAAGCAATGGAGTCACAAATGGATCTCTCGTGCAAGGATATTGGTCCTGGTTAAATTGGTTTTATAAGCTATTCATGTTTATTGGATGTCATTAGCCTTGATTCCTATAGGTATTCTGGAGCGGATTTGCAGGTTATGTTTCATATACTTATGGGAAGGTTCACAGGAAAAGGTTGTGCTACCATGGGTAAGATGGGAATCCCTGGTGCTTCCAAAATCCCTAGGGGGTGGGGTATAAAAAATATTTTTCTCTTTTCTCCAGCCTTGGCTAAAAAATTAAGCTAGATATTAATCACTTATGATAGCCTTTGGACCAGTGTGATCAAGAAAAAATATATCTATCCATCCACCCTTCTTGACTGGATAAGGATTCCATTGAAGAAGAATGCCAATTTCTTTCTCATTTCGAAGTCTACTTTAAAATATTTTGATGTTGTGGGAGATGGATTGGCTTGGAGAATTGGGGATGGGACTAAATTCCATATTGGGGCCGATCTCTTGTTGGGTAGTGATGGTATTCACATTGTACCCCCCGAATTGATTCAATCTCTTCATGACCAAGGTTTTTTCCACCTAAACCAGGTAGTCGACCCTGTGAGGACAACTATTTGGAATCAAGCTTGGTATGATGCCAACCAATTGGATTTGGAAGGGGATTTTGCATTGTAGTGGACAACTTATACTTAGGCCCTTCAAGCGAAGCACATCCGCATAGTGGATCAAGATGATGAACTTATATGGAAATTTTCTCCCTTTGGTCACTACTCACAAAAATTGGGAAATATTCACTTGAATACAAAGAGACATCTCATGGAGCAACTATAGTGGTTGAATATATTGTGGAAGTTCCATTGCCCTCTAAAAACAAGGATTTTTATGTGGTGTTTAAATGTAAACAAAGTCCCAACTTTGGATAAAATGTGAATTAGACATTTGGAAGGTCTTGGATGGTGTTCCCTTTGCAAATCAGATAATGAAAATACACTTCATCTATTCCTCCTATGTCCATTTGTCATCCATATTTGGCAAGAAGTTGTGCGGGCCTTGGGGAAAAACATGAGGTGGGCAGGGCCTTAAATTGAGCAAGATTGGAAAGATTGGTGTGCGGATAGTTCCTATCGAAGGGTTAAATCCCTTCCCCTTATAGTGGCTTGGGGGGTCTGCTTAGCTAGAAATTCATCTATTTTTAATGATAAGACACCCATCCATGATATTATTGCAGCACAAGCTCTCAGTATCCTATCAAACTTCCCTCAAGAGAAAGAAGAGGGAGCTACCAGGATTCCTCCTGCTGTGCAGATTGATCATTCACTCCCTTGGGTTTATTTTTATGGGGCTTCCCAAAATAACAATCAGATCTATGAGGGAGGGGTTATCCACTACTTCAAAAAAAATCATCATTTTAATCTTTCTACGGGACTTGGGAGCAGTAGAAACAACTTTGCTGAACTTTTGGCTATGAAACTGCTTCTTCTCTTTGCTAAATAAAAATGGATAAACACTTTACAAATCTTTGGAGACTCAATGTTTGTTATAAATTGGGCAAGAAAGTCACAATAACGTCATCACATTCAACTTCTTGTTATTTTGGAAGAAATTTCCATATTACTGGATTCTTTTGATTATATTTCTTTACAACATGTTTATAGGGCCCACAATAGGGAGGCAGATGCAGTATCTAAGGATGGTCTTCTATTGGATTATGGGAAATGATTGATCACATAATATTCAGATGGCGATCATTTTGCTTATTATCACAGGAATTTTAATGAGATCCCCCCTCCTCTTGAAGCTCTACCTTGAAAGACTTTTTATGCAGATGTTCTTCTAATCAATTTCAGGTTTTTTGGACCCCTTCTTTGCGACTCTTTGCAGGATTTTACAGGTCCAGTCTACAAGGGATATCTTTTTGTATATTTTTTGTGAAATCATGATGCATTGATGTATATCGATGGCCTCTCTGTCTTTGTATGAGAATGAACTTCTACTTCCTTTCTAAGTGACTCTTGTGTACCTTGCTGGTACTGTTCTGATCCATTTTTTTGGCAATTTGCAAATACATGGCAGTATGTATTCTATATAATGTAAATTTTATCTCGATGAATAAAATTTACGCTTTTTTTCTGAGGGAAAAAAAAGTCTAAAAGAAGAAAGAAGAAAAAAATACAATTAGTCAACAAGTTATTTTGGTGCAACTTTGGTTCCTAAGCATTGTAGCTTTCACAACCCCCCCCCATTATTATATGAACTCTTCATAAAATAATGAGGACCCTTAAAATTTTTATTTGTTTTCTTTATTTTAATGATTTTACTCATTTAGTTCTTAGTTTAATTTGTTTGTAAATATTTCCTTTTGATTATTTTAAATTTCATATGATAAGTTTTTTAAAGTTTTTATAAGTTTTTTGTGATTTGTTTCAATGATTTTTACTGATTAATTTAATCCAATTTTAGTTTTAGGTCATTTTTGCAGAATGCTTAAATTCATGAGGGAAAATAATTTATATTGAATATGAACTTGATTAACAACTTGTTGATTTAACTGTCTCAGATGCCAGATAACTTAATCTCAAGTGACATGTATCTGGATCCGAGAGACAATTTATTGCAACACATTTTAACACCCAGGATACTTGATATCATGCATCATCAATTATATACGGATCCAGAACGATTACTCATAGGAACTATTTTAGCATACTAGATAACCGTTTCTCAAGAGGCTTGCATCTAGATCCAAGAGGAAGTTAAGCGTGAAATTATTTGAGTTTTCGTTACCTCAAATACCGGATATTATTCATTTGCAATTGTATATCGATCTGGGAGTTTAGTGATAAATATTTTTGTGACATCATGGATTCTCTAGATATTGGATACATCTACACGTTTGATTTACATTTGGAATTTTGGATAAGAGTTGTAGAGATCATCTCGAATCACCCAGATATCTAAATAGCCATATATATGAACCTCTATCGCATATTTGGATGCATCCACACTAGCCTCCAGTCATGTACCACATCAGATTATGTTTTCAAGGTTAACCTATGTGGCATCTGGATTTCATCCTATGTGTCATTTTGTTGGCACAGGGGCAGACCTAGGGTTCAACGCTACAACAATGCACCAACAAAACCCTAGCTACCGACCCTTTCGGCAACACCTGCGAAGCAGATGAATTCTCACCCGAGGTAGAGGCAGGGGTGGTTGTAGGACTCCAGTGTCTGCAACTTTAGCTGGGACACAAATATGTGATTACAACACCTTAACAAAGCACTTATCACTTATAGTTCGTTAATATTCAGCCTTAGTTTATAGCACAGCTAAACCCTAACAACAGATCAGTGCAGCATTTATATAGATCCAATAGATTCAAGTACTAAACATACCAACATAGATCAAATCTAGCATTTATTCACATTAATCGACACTAAGCTACCATATTAGGTCCTTCTAAGCATACATCAGAGCACTAAGTATTCAATCACATAGACAAGGGAACAACCATAAAGAAAATAGCAACCACAACGCAGGATATACGTGGTTCACCCTCACCCTAGGGCTATGTCCACCAACTCTTATTCTTTATTTCTTTCTTTCAATCTTCTACATGCACAGAGCCATGATATCTTACTCCGTAGAGGACAAGAGATCTTTGCACCTTGCTAGATACTCCTTCCCTGAAGTACAACACAAATCCTTCCACAGTCTCTTACAAACACTTGCACTTAGCTCTGCAAGTCTCACACAGTGTGCACAAAGAAATGACAATTACCACTTGCACTTAGCATTACATACTTGTCCCTCCTTGATCACATAGATCGAACTCTAGCACTTAGCACATTCTGGCCTCTTCTTACATCACCTAGCCATCTATTTATACATTATAAAATGGCCCTAAACATGGGTAAACCCATGGGCTAACATCCCCATTCTCGTTACATAAGCTCAAAACCCAAAAATCCCTAAAAAAGGGGTTGAGATCCCGCGATCTTTGCTTTGACTTGAGCTCCACCTTTGACAACTTGTCGAAGTCCTAGAATAGGTCAAACCTGACCAAGGATCTCCAAAACTTGGTCAAGGCCCAACAAACCCCCAACACTCACCTGTGACTCGTCCTGAGTCACTCTGCTCTGGGTAGTTGTGCTTCAAGAGCTTGGCTCGAGCTGCTTCGACCTGTAGTTGCACCAGGGCCTCCTTCTTGATCAAATATTGTATGACTTCTTCGTTGATAGGTCCCTCTAAACGTTGTTCGATTGCAACAACTACTTGTTCCAACTCTGCGCCTCGGCCTTCAATCTCCTCAAACAGTTGGAAAGCTTCATCCTGGACTGGTTGGAGCCTTTGAGCCACTTCCATGACTTTGCTCTGAATGGTGTGGACCTGTTGTTGAGCAATGCGATGTTCTTGGGATCGCTTCATCCTTTCAACTGCTGACAAGAGCTTCAACTGCGCCTGTACTGTTGTTTCTTGCTGCTTTGCCTCCTGGAGTTGTGACTCCAGTACCTTCAGCTCAGTATCTTCAGTGAGTCACTCATAATTTTGTGTGCTGTGAGCACTTAGCTGTTTGCATTCCAAAGAAAATGCTCTGATCCTCTCAACCGCACTATGGGCAATGGCTTCTCTTTGATCTCGTATGTCCTGCGGGGTACTTGGCACTGTTTGTAGCTCGAGGTCTATGATTCTCTGTTGAATTTGTTGGATAGATTCAGCGAGCTGCTCTACTTTATGTTCCACTATGTCTTCCTCCTTTTTCTCTAAGCCTGTTACAGAGCGAAGTACTTTGCTGACTGCTTCTTTTACTCCCACCTGCTCTGTGAGCAACTTCTCTTTCTCTTGCTGGATCTGTGCTTTCTCTTATTCAAACTTAGCTTGGAGGGTAGCCTTCTCTTGCTGGGCAACTCGACATTGCTCTATGACTACTTTTTGTACTTGCTTTAGGGCATATGTGACCTGTTTGGTTTCTTCCTGTGCGTGATAAAGGCGAGCTTCGATCGCATCAACTAGTCTGCAAAGTTGGGCAGGCTCATCTCCCAACTCAGGTGCTTCTGATGGTAAGGGTGCAGTAGATACTGCGCGGCTGGATTGAAGGCCTACTATACCCCTCTGAGTTCAACCTCGATTCTATCATACATCTCCTCCTGCTTGGCTTCATGTTTCTATAAGATGTCCTGTGAGGCATCTGCTACAACTGCGATGATGAATTCAAAGTCATCCACAGTGAGCACAGTCTGCATCTTAGTCAAGGTGTCTCTAGATTTCTTTTAGGAAGTGGGTTTCATGGGGGAAACATTCCTTTTCATCAAGGGATCAACCTCATCAGCAGGGTCCCTAGGCGGTGTTACTTTGCCTTGCTTCTATTGGTCCTCTTTGCCATTTGTCTCTTCTACTTTGTCATCACCCCCTCGTCCAGGTGATACTGAAGCAACTCCTTCCGATGCACTGCTCAAGTTTTGGATCTCTTTGGTCTTCTTCCTTCTGTTGGGTCCAGGACTATCCTTTGCTTCATCAGTGGTCTTAGGGATGTCGATTAGTTCAGGGTCTGACATTTCTGTGGGGTCTGTGGGGATGAGGAGTTATGCTAACCAATCCTTGGTGATCTCTTCAAGGTCCTCCTCGGTGAGCTTGTAGTATGATAAAATCTCTTCTTTGTGCTCATCTACGCACACGGTGATATAAATGGAGTCTCGATCTGCACGAAACTTCATGAGGGGTCGGAACCGATGCAGGGCGTTCGGCATCATGCGAGGGACAGCTTCGATATCCCTCTTCAGTTGGAGATAATAGGTATGAAACACTTCTTTCGAATGCCACTGTTTTCCCATACCACTCGAGTACCAAAGCATGGTGAACTTTGCAGCGAGCGGCTTGAACGGATCAATGTCTGGGAAGGTCGCAGCTTCTGGCATTTCCCAAGCGGTAAATGCGATGAGGATCAGGAGCCAGCTAAAGTGGAACTCATAGCCCTGATCCCGAGCTTCGCGACAGTCTAATTCCAGTTGGTTGACCAAGTACTTTGCCTAGTTCATCTGGAGTCCTTCTACACATTTCCCGGCTAGGTCAACAATGAATCCTGTGACTTGAGTAGGTTGGTTCTTCCTCAATAGCTTCCATGTGATCAGCTGGCAGGCCAAGCGCACTGCACCATTCTGGATGGAAGATACCTTGTAACCTCACGTTCCCTTTTCTACATCATCGTAAGTGTCCTTAATTCTTTGTGCCAGGGTGCAGTCGGAAGCCTTCCCTGGGTAGAAGTCTTGCGGGTCAGGTCCTTGCATGCTCAATCTGGTGATCCTATGGATCAACATCAGATCGGCTATGATGCATCCATCTAGCCATAGATAGTCGCCATGGTAACACGATAGTAGGATCTTAACACAAGCGTTAACCTCCTGGTGCCTTCCGAAGTGTGGGATATTCATCACATTCAAGAGGGTGGACTACACGAGGTTCATAGTCCATGGATGGGGTATTATTTTTGAGTTCTTCCCCTTCGTCTTGGTCAGATACTTGTAAGGAGCAAGGATGTTGTAATTCTTGCGGTCACCTAGGTTGAATTCGTTGAACTTCAACATTGCGATCTTATCTTGCTGCATTCAAAATGCATGTATCCCCTTCGAGAGGTACGCAGTAACCATGGTGTAATAAAAATCCCTCGAAACACTGTCATGACTCACCGTGTCGTCCAGAGGAGGGATGTAGTCGGGTAAGATGGTCGAGATTAACTTCGTGTTTGCTAGATCATCTCTGTGCTTGCTTCTCTTCTATGCTGTCGGTCGGGATGGTCCGGATCCACGAGCAATCGACGGAGAGGCTTTCACTCCTCGCGTCAATGAAGCTCTAATTCCTGTGGACATCACTCTCTCAGACATCATATCAATTAAAACTTCATCGACTGACTTCTCCACAGTGCTGAGCTTGTCCGACATGCACGCTCTCGATCGGAAAACTCGGGTGGATGGATGAGTGCTCAAAGAAATATAATCGGTGTTGATCTTACTAAGCATAGCACGGTAGAAATGGGTTCTCTTGTTAGCTCTGATACAATTCTCAAAAGTGTTCTCGGTGCAACAGTCAACGGACTAAGTAGACACGATGTAACGAATCTCTCCAACGGATAAGAAGCTTTCCATCAATGTAGTTTTTTCTGTTGCGACACAGTCCCAACAGTCCGATGGTGATATTTCTGGTCATAATTGTTGTTCTAACCATTCTGGAACGTCGGTCCAATGGTTATAATGCTTCCAACGGTCATATCACTTCACCATGGCAAAGTTCCAATGGGCGTTGTTCTGATATCCTGGTGAAGTTCCAATTTTGCAACTCTTCCTTCTGCGAAGTTCCCTCTGGGCCCTTCTGTAAATTTTTGACCTTTGCTCTCTTCTTACTGAGTTTTGTATCCTTCTTCCCGGTGATCTTTCTCTCAATATTCCTCTTTCCATTATGATTCTTGTCTTCTTTTGGCGTAGCAGCTTCGTGTTGTTGGGATTCTTTCATAGGATTAGAGAGTAATACTGCTTTTCTATCTGGGGTAGGTTCTCTACTCGTCTGTGAATCTTCTTGTGTTCTTTGAACTTCGTGATCCAAGTTTCTGGTTCTCAGTAGCTTCGATCTGTTCTCATGTTCTGCAATAAAGTGTGTTATCTTCCTAGTCATGAAATCTTTTAATTCTTGCTTTTTCTATTCTAGGGCCTCCTCTTCTTTTCTTCTGGTTTGATATTTCTCGATTCAGGTTTTTCCTAATAACATAGTAAATGGAGCGATGTTCTCAATGAATCTAACAACCTCAAAATCTTCCTTTGTTGAAGATCCACGAGCACTCATAGATACTTGGGTGAGTCTTCCACATAGGGTTATCAACTTTCCCCTGAATAATCCTATTCCTCCCAATGAAGGAGTCATATCAGGCTTTCCTAAAGCTTCCCAAGTTCTTTATGTCATGATATTTACCTGTGTTTCCTCATCCAGAACACAGTCTATGTCGAAGTCAACTATTCTTTCTTCTATGCATTCTTTTTCTTTGAAGATCTCTGATAAGTTGATATCTCTGTGATCATTTAGGGTTTCTTTCATTTGCAGTAGTACAATCTCTGATTATGTCTGGGGTTCTTCCATGGTCTCAATTTTGTGACATCCTCAGGGTTTCCTTGTCTCATATTCATTCTGTCAAGCCTAACAATCATTCTAGGGAAATCTAAAACTTCATGGTCCATAGCTTTACAACAAAGACAGCTAGGTCTTATTTCAAGGCATTCCTTAACAAGATGTCCCAACCTTCTGCAACTGTAACAAAGGATTAATCCTCTTTTTTTCTTAAATGATCCCCAACCTTTCCTGTACTGCGCACTAGGATCATAGTAGCTAACCTGCAAAAAATTCTTTCTAGGATCCTGCATCCATTTGTTAGTCCAAACATTCTTTCTATGCATAGGAATAACATATCTTTCATTATTTCTATCAGATCTACTCATATCAAACCTTCGTTCATCTAACTGTACCCTATTTTTCAGACTAGGATAACATTTATCAAACATACCTAGATCCATACTCTTGAAACAAAAAATTCCACTAATCTTACTTTCAGCAGAGCACAAAGTTTTCAGATCTAAAAGTTTTCACTATTCTTAGCTTTACCAGAGCACAAAGCTTCAAGATCTTACCTCTTTTCTTCGGATCTGACTTCTCTTCTTAGCACAGAGCTTTACAAGTCAAGTATAATACTACGCACTAAGGCAACATATCTACGCACATAGATTTCTTTCTTTCCTTTAGTTCCCAACAATCACAGTTTCAAGTCCCGGCAACAGAACCATTTTTTGGCACAGGGGCAGACCCAGGGTTCAACGCTACAACAACGCACCAACAAAACCCTAACTACCATCCCTTTCGGCAACACCTGTGAAGCAGATGAAGTCTCACCCTATGTATAGGCAGGGGTGGTTGCAGGACTCCAGTGTCTGCAACCTTAGCTAGGACACATATATGTGATTGCAAAACCTTAACAAAGAACTTAGCAGTTATAGTTCGTTAATATTCAGCCTTAGTTTACAAATCATCTAAACCCTAACAACATATCAACGCAATATTTATACAGATCCAATATATTCAAGTACTAAACATACCAACATAGATCAGATCTAGCATTTATTCACATTAATCAACACTAAGCTACCATATTAGATCCTTCTAAGCATACATCAGAGCATTAAGCATTCAATCACATAGACAAGGGAACAACCATAAAGCACATAGCAATCACAACGTAGGATATACATGGTTCACCCCCACACTGGGGCTATATCCACCAACTCTTGTTCTTTATTTCTTTCTGTCAATCTTCTACATGCACAGAGCCATGATATCTTACTCCACAGAGGACAAGAGATCTATGCACCTCGCTAGATCCTCCTTCCCTGAAGTACAACACAAAGCCTTCCACGGGCTCTTACAATCACTTGCACTTAGCTCTACAAGTCTCACACAATGTGCACGAAGCAATGGCAATTACCACTTGCACTTAGCATTACATACTTGTCCCTCCTTGATCACATAGATCGAACTCTAGCACTTAGCACATTTTGGCCTCTTCTTACATCACCTAGCTATCTATTTATACATTACAAATGGGCCTAAACATGGGTAAACCCATGGGCTGACATCCCCATTCCCGTTACATAATCTCAAAACCCAAAAATCCCTAAAAAAGGGACGAGATCCTGCGATCTATGCTTCAACTTGCGCTCCGCCTTCGACAGCCTGTCGAAGTCCCAAAATAGGTCAAACTTGACCAAGGATATCCAAAACTTGGTCAAGGGCCAACACATTCACTATCAACTGGCATGTCATTGGAGTCTTGTTTGATCATTATGACCTCCAGATTCCAGATTTTTGTATATGAATATGGTATACGATAAAGGATAAAAGAATACATAGTATATTGCAGTCTATATTGTATGTTATCACACACATGAAATTCAATAGTCAAAGAAACACTTATAAATCCTTCATCATAAGTCCACCCGATCAATGTGGTACTAATTCTTATAGCTATGAGATGATAAATGATTGATCATCTATCGAACCAACAATTCACATCCCCTACAGTCACGTTGAATCAAATTCTACATTTCCATGAATCGGTTTGGATTGAGTAATAGCAGAAAGGATAAATCGTTGAATTGAATAACTTGTTGATTGTTTCGTTATAAGTTTTAAATAAATTTACTTTTACATAATGATATGCACACTAATTTCTATGTTTGTATAATTTTCCATATTTATAGGAAACAAGAATAATCCTACTGACTAGAATAGCGGGCAGAGCGAGAGGATAAATGAAGAAGTGAACAAACTCAATTTGTTATACAACCAGAATTACTTAAATTAGAAAAAGCAAAACTTGTGTCAATATAATTGGTCATGAGGAATAATTATAGGAAATTTCAAATGATTTTATGAGTTGGAAAATCAAGAATGTTGTAACTAAAAGTCTCTGGAAATTGATTTTATGTAAGAATAAACTAGTTTAAAAGGAAGTTCTTTCGATAGGGAAGGGGGTGGAAAAATTTGTATTGAACCTATGTAATTTCTTATCAGTTTTAATAATAAAGAGAAGGCCAAATATATGTTTCAAAGATCTCTTGTACATGTAAGATTGTTCAATCATCATTTCTATGAGTTGATCTTTTTTCATGTTCTTTCTTTTCATGAAATTCCTTTCGTGAATTGGTGATTTCAGTGATAGATATTTATTGGATACAAGAATATTTATATCATATTTTTTGAATAATTATTTATTCATAAAATAGAAATGTATGTATCTGCACATAAATTGTTATTGAATCATGTAAACTATTTCCTTAGATTCAATAATAAATTTCTCTTCTTGTATCTAATTAAAATAGATTCACTCCTAACTATATAGGATTTATATTAGTTATATAGTGTATTAACTGTAGTTATTATATAGATCCTTAGATTAAGTATTTTCAATCAGATCGATATTTCATCATATCCAACTCTGTTTGGTGGAAACCAAGCCCACACACCGGTGGAGATTTCTACCCAAAATGAGAGTGATTGATTGGGACTTGCCATTGAGCAATCCTCCATTGTTGTTGGTGTAATTTTTCCGACCATCAACAATTTTTGGCATTATAAGGAGGGCCAAATGATTTGAATGGTAGAAAGAACATCATGAACCACCAGGCCATCTAAATCTACTCGACCCACACCTCAACAAAAACCATCATCTACAAAATCATCTAAATAAACTGCACAACCTTGTAAATCAGGTGTATCATAACCATCTGTACATTTACTTGTACCACATGAACTTGAATCTCAAAGTAACCATGTTATAACATCTTAAGCTGAAACTATTGATACAAGTTTAACTACAGAAAACTGGTTGTATAATCTACCACCATCACCTCATAAAATTCCTCTAGAGTCTCCACACAATTTTCTTGAGCAATCACCTGAAGGCATTCCTAATCACACTCATAGATCTTTTCAACCACTTGGTCCAAGAAGGTCACCACCGAGGAACATGGCTAATCAACTAAGGAGTAGTAGTTGTACTAGGGAAATTACATGATTTTCCAAAGCACCCAGAGAAGTTTATTTCCAAATATGATCCATATGCCAAAGAATCTCTAGAGGATCATGTAATTAAATTTATGTTAGTAGTTAATTTAATGGTTGTTGAACAAAAAGACATTTTTTGTAGATTATTTCCATTTACCTTTCAAGGAAAATAATCTACATGGTATTTCACATTACCTTAGGGATCTATCACTAATTGGAATGAGTTCAAAATTGCATTTCTTAAAAAATTTGGTGAAGACACCAACAACCTTAGTTTTAGAACTATCTCGAATCAAAATGAAACCTAAAGAAAATATTAAGGATTTCAATCAAAGGTTTTCAACGTTAATGAAAAAAACAACAAAAGACTCGAGACCTACAACTAATGTGACTATTGAATTTTACACTACTATTCTCCCATCCTCTATTGAAATATTTTTTAAGAGAGTAGGAAAGACTGATTTAGCTGACACATTTGAAGAAACTCTAGTTGTAGAAAATCAAATTCTTAGTATTGCAGGCAAGTCTACAATATAAGAAAAAAATAGTTTCCCAATGTAAAGAAAACAAAAACAGTTGAGAAGGAGACAATGAATATGGACAGTTTACAACAAATGATTAAAAAACTGTCCAATGACATAATTGACCTTAAGAAAATATCAGGAGAAGGAACCTCTTTTAGGATATTGTGGAGACCTCCATTCAAAAGAACTAATCCACCTCCAAACAATCAAAATCCTCATGTTGATGAAATTCATCTTGCATATTTTTCTCAAGAAAATTTCTATAGAGCTCATAATGCTAGCCATTTAGAGAGGACATGCCCTAGATTTCTAAATATGGTGTAGGTTTTTACTAAGATGGAGGAAGTAGAACAAAACAAGACTAATGAAAATGAACAAGAAGATGAAGAGACCCATGAACCATAATTTATCATTATTTGGGATATTTCTAGAGGCATAAATGATGAGGATGAATAGGAAGTTTAGGAAATTTGCATGGTTCAAACCAAAAGCAACAAATAGAGGATCTCCTTCTACATCTTATCTAGTGAACAAAACTTCTTCAACAACAAAACAAATTCAGGTAGGGGTAAATCTAGTTTAATATATGATCAGTTAGATTGTGATATGGTAGAAGACATAAAAAAGACCAAAGCTAATATATGTTTATTTTAATTGTCTAAAGTAATACAACAGAAAATTAAATTACTACTGGCATTAGATAGTAACAATTATGAAAATAATACATCTAGTGTTGCTGAAAAGGACAAAGGAAAAACAATTCTAAGTCCTTTACCACAAAGCAAATCTAATGTAAATACAACATTAATAGGGGGGAAATATAGTTCACATACTCCACCATTTTTATTGACATTTGAAATACATAATTGAAATGTTCATAATTGCTTAATGGATTTAGGGGCATCATCCAATACGATGCCATATTTTGTTTGTAGAAAACTTAATGTTGAACCTAAAAAGACCATTATCCAAATTATTCAATTAGATCGATCATGTGTCAAGGTGTTAGGAGAATTAAAGGATGTGTTGATTGGATTATCCTCTAATGCCAAAGTTCACCATATTATAGACATTGTGGTTGTAGACATCCTAGAATCTTACTGTTTTTTTACATAATAGAGATTGTTCTGAAAAGTTAAATGGGTATTTTGCAACAAATTGGTTACATCTAGTGTTACCTTACAATGGCCAACCAAATAAAATTAAAGTGGGATGTGAAACATATGAGACACATTGTATCAGATTTAAATGATCATAATGAGCCTGTAATGTTCTCACAATCTATTCTTGGTAACTACTATTTAGATTCATTTTTTGGTAATTTTATCGCTAAGTGGTCACTTTTTGCAGATTCATGTCAACAATACGAGCTCCTTCATAGTACTCAGGTTGGTGTAATTAATTGTACATATTTAGTTTCAGATAAAATAAATTTAAATGTAAATATAGATTTATGGCTTTTATATTTTGATGGCTCGAAATCAAGTGAGAGTGCTAGTGTGGGATTCATCCTCAAGGGCCAAAACAATATTAAACATATGATATCTTGAAGATTGGAGTTTCAATGCACCAAAAACATCGTTGAGTATGAGGCATTGATTCAGGGTCTCAAAAAATCTATTGATTTAAATGTGAAGCAATTAAAGGTTATCAATGATTCCAAAATTTTACTCAAACATGTGAGAAATTTAATATATTGTCTTTCAAATTGCTTGAAAAATTATTAGCATGAGGTATGGAATTCAATTCTTAATTTTGATGTATTTAATATAATTTATTTACATTGATCTCAGAATTCAAATGTTGACTTGCTCGCTAATGTAGCATCAAATTTAACCCCTTCTATTGATTTCTCATCTAACAAATTCTCTGTTGAAATAATTTTCTAGCCCTCATTCCCTGCTAATGTAACAAACTGGAGTGTTTGATGATGATAATAAAATTTTAGAATTCCTCACACATGAAGATATGTTTAAAAATTACGTCATTGATGAGTAGCAACATGATTCAAAAATAAATGAATCATCTCTAGAGTCAAAAACCACAACTGAAAATGTCATTCCAAGGTTAGTGGTTTGTCTAGAAAACATTTATGATCTTCAAGATAAATTCAAAGGAGTGACAAATTGTAAAACGAACAGTTCATCCATGCAATAAGAGGCAACAAATATATGCACTTATGAAAATTCTCAGAACATCAATCTAGGAATTGGATATACACCTACAAAAAGAGCTACATTCATTTGACTTTTCAAGGAGTATAAGGACATTTTCTCTTGTTCATATAGTGACTTGAAAACCTATGACACAAAAATAAATCAGCATGTGATACCATTGAAAAATGATGCAAAACCAGTACAAAGGAAATTGAGAAAATTGCACCCAACAATGGAATAACAAATTAGAAAAGAATTGAATAAATTGTTCAAAGAAAATATCATCTTTCATCTTCGACACTCTCAATGGGTTTCAAACATGGTTCATTCTAGAAAAAAAAACAAAGAACTTCGTATTTGCATTGATTTTCATAACCTTAACATGGATTCAAACAAAAAAAAGAATAGTATGTCTCGAGCTCAGAGATGTTATCATTGTTAGATGGGTTTTTCGGTTATAATCAAGTCCTAGTCTCACAACCAAACCAATTAAAAACTACGTTCATAATGAAATGGGCACCTATGCCTATCATAAAATGTCATTCGGTTAAATCAATGCAAGTGCTACATTTCAAAGGGAAATGGATTCATATTCAAAGGTTTAATTAATAAATCAATGATTTTCTATTTAGATGATGACACTGTATTTTCAAAGAATAGGAAAGATCATTTACATCTAAGGCAAATTTTCAACCGTTGTAGAAGGTATGGAATTTCATTAAATCCAAAAAAGACTATTTTTGTTGTTAATGATGGTAAACTTTTAGGTTTCGTTGTTTCTAATTTTGGAATTGTGATAGAAATTGAAAAAACAAATTTCATTTCACAAATTCCATTCCCCCATAATAAAAAAATCAATGCAATCATTTTCAGGGAAAATTAATTTTATGAGAATATTTGTTCCTATCTTCGCATTAAAGCCATTACATACTATGATTAAGAAGAATTTTATGTTTAAATGGGACATTAAAGAAAAAGAATCATTTAGTTATATTAAAAAAAAATATTACAAGCTTCTTCATGGATGAGTCCTTATTTTAATAAAAAAATTATTTTATTCAATTTTTCTTCTAGCTCATCATTTGTTGTAGTATTGACTCAGAATAATTTAGAGGGAAATGAAGTGTCAATTTCATTCATGATTTTAGAATTGTAGGAAGATGAACTTGAATTATAAAAACAAGCATTTGTTGTCGTAAAGGAAGTAAAGCATTCTTCACCGTATCTACTCAAATCTCACACTAAAGTGATTGTCCCACACCCTTCTGTACAACATTTCTAGTCTGGAAAGAGCTAGGAGACATGAGAGCGAACTAGTCTAGAAAGAGCTAGGAGACATGAGAGCAAACTAGATGACTACGCTCCAAGAGTACGATTTGGAAATCAAACCTACAAAGATTATTCAAGGATAAGGACTTTGTATATTGGTAGAAGAATCCAAGGGCTGACATCAGGATGAAGAAACAAGTTGGTAAAATGACGCAGAAGTGAGTATTAAAGAAATATATTATATGCATGTTTTGACTAACTCGTGGTACAATGAGCTAAAATTTTATTTAACTCATGGTACTGCTTCATAATATTCATGGTACTGCTTCATAATATTTAGATATTAAAAATAAAAGATCCTTAAGATTAAAATATTCCCAATATCAATTGATTGATGGATTGTTGTTCCACAACAATTATGTTGGTGTTTTGTTATTAATATGTTTAGAAAAAGTAGATGCTGAAAAAGTATTGGCTAAATGATGACCCAATAGGAAGATACTTTAGTGGTGATACCACTACCCATAAAGTTGTGTGTGATGGCTATTGTTGGATAACACTATTTAAAGAGGCTCACTCTTATTTAATAAAATGTAAAAAAATCCATGCATCTGTTGGAAGAGAGAAAAAACTAGCATTTTCATTACATCTCGTTGTGATGGAAGGCCATTCGAATAGTGGGTACTATACATAATTGGAGAAATTACTCCAAATTCATCTAAACTCCATAAATATATTCTCACTGCAAAAATTATTTCATAAGGTGGACATAAGTTATTTCTCTTAAAACTGTTAATGAAAATCAGATGATCTATTTCTTAGAAAAAAACATTATTACAAGGTTTGGAATTCCTAGATCGCTAGTCTTTGATAATGCTTCTTATTTTTAATCCTTAAAGTTGATTGAGTTTATTGTTGATACAGGAATCAAAATTAAATACTCTACAAATTATTACCAGCATGGTAATTGTTTAGCAGAATCTACAAACAAAATTTAATTAGGATTATTAAAAAAATTGTTTAGCAGAATCTACAAACAAAATTTAAATAGGATTATTAAAAAAATTGTTGATCAACATCAACAAAATTGACACAAGACTCTTCTCAATGCATTATGAGCAGACAAAGTTACTCCCAAAGAAGCATTAGGAAATTATCCATTTTTCCTTGTCTACGGCACTGAAGCTATTTTATTGCCTAATGTTTTATTAGCCTCTCTACAGTTAACGCAGCCTGTTAAAAATGATAATTGCCCAGTGATGCAGAAAAGAATTGAAACACTATTTAAATTACAAGAAGAGTGGGAAAAAGATAAAAATAAATTTAATATGCATCAACAAGGTATTAAGCATTAGTTTGACAAAGCTTCAGTCAATAATAAGGATTTCCAAGTTGGTGATTTAGTACTAAAATGGAATAAAGCTCATGGCGTAAAGGGACAACACACCAAATTTCAACACCTCTAGGCCCGTTTCAAATTTCTGGAAAGGTTGGCTCTTCAACTTACATTTTTTAATCATTATAGGAGGAGTTAGAAGGCCTCCCTATGAATGGTCAAATATTAAAGAAATTTTTTTTTTTTTTTTTTTTTTTCATAATTTCATTTAAAGTTTTATTTACTTTTGTCAATATTGTATCTATTTTAATAAATTTAATTGCAATATCTTTTGGTTATGTTGTTTACAATTTAGTTTTAATTTCTTTATGCAGTTTTGATTGCAAGTTGTTGAAGTAGAAATTAATTTTGGTTGAACCATTAATAACTATTCTCTAGTCATAAATATCAAGGGATTTTATCTGAATTTTTTTTATAATAGTTTGAACTTCATCAACATTTATCTCTTATAATGATGAACCATTATATTTCATCGAGTATTATCTTTTAAAGTGTGATTTCTAGGAAAATTGCTCTTTTATTATTTTTATTTGAGCTTCATTGACTAAACACAATAAAGTAATTTTTAAGAGGATTGTAAGTGAAAAAAAACTTTTAGAATATTTTTTATGCACCAGAAGTTTTTCAATCAAAGTAACTCATGTATCACCCCACTTCTTATCACCCATATTCATATTACAAATAAAAAGGGTGAATAGAATGTTATATAAAATAAATAGGAAGTTGAAAGCACTCTAATTAGTGTGGGAAATAAAATAAAACCCATCGGAGCTATGGATGCTTGCTGGCAGCGGGTCCATGCTTGTATGATACTAAGTCATCTCTTTCGGGGCTATGGATGCTTGTCTATATCAGGGCCATGCTTGTATGATGCTAAGGCATATTCATCAGGGCTATGGATACTCACGAGAAACAAAGCAATGTTGGGTATTAAGGAGATGAGGAACAAAAAGTCTGCAAACATTGGTTAGTATAAAAGCTAAATCATGTTGACTTATTACTTAATCGTCCAATGTATATTTTAAATTTAACTAATACAATAATCTCTATTGAAATAACATTTGAGTTATGAGTACTTGATATTAATAACTTGTTCTTTCCAGGTATCATGTATAATAGATTCGTGTAATTTTAAAATTGTAGAAGCATAAGACTAATGTCTTATTTTTCATATATAAAGGTTAGGGAAGAGATTATTTGTCCATTGGATGTAGCTTGGGTGGTTGGGAGGAATTATTTTTACCCTCCCCACCCAGGTTCAATTCCTTGTGAATGATATTTTGTGCCCTTAAATGGGTATGGACTTGATTGACAACTTGTTGATTTAATTGTCCCAGATGACGAACAACTTAATAGAAAGCGATATGTATTTGGATATGGGAGACAATTTATTGTAACACATTTGAACACCCCATATACCATGGATACCTAATATCATCCATCATCAATTATATTTAGATCTGGAACGATTACTCATAGGAGTTATTTTAGCACACCAGATGCCCTGATGCCAAATAATTGTTTCCCAAGAGGCTTGCATCTAGATCTTATAGGAAGTTAAGTTTGAAATTATTTGAGTTTTCCAGACCCCGAATATTGGATATTTTCGCAATTGTATCCAGATTAGGGAGTTTAGTGATGAATGTTGTCGTGACATATCGGATGCTTCGGATACCAGACACCTCTACACAATTGATTTGCTTGTGGCATACGGGTTAAGGGTTGTGGAGCTCATTTCAAATCACCCAGATATATGGATATCCATATATCTGAATCGCCATTACATATAGGGATGCATCTGCGCTAGCTACTAGTCATGTACCACATCATATTATGTTTTCAAGGTTAACCTATGTGGTTTCTGTATTTCATCCTATGTGTCATTCACTATCCGCTGATGTGTCATTAAAGTCTTGTTTGATCATTATGACCTTTTGATCCTGGATTTTTGTATATGAATACAATATATGATCATGGCTAAAAGAATACATAGTATAATGTGGTTTATATCGTATGTTATCATGCACATGAAATTCAATAGCTAAAGAAACACTTATAAATCCTTCATCATAAGTCCACTTGATCAATGTGGTACTAATTCTTATAGCTATGTGATGATAAACGATTGATCATCTGTTGAACCAACAATTCACATCCCCTGCAACCACGTTGAATCAAATTCTACATTTCCAAAAATCGATTTGGATTGAGTAATAACATAAAGGATAAATCATTGAATTGAATTACTTTTTGATTGTTTAGTTATAAGTTTTAAATAAATTTACTTAGAATTCATTTTACATAATGATATGCACGTTGATTGCTATGTTTGTATATTTTTTGCAGATTTATAGGAAATAAGAATAATCACGCTGACTAGAATAACATATAGAATGAGAGGATAAAGGAAGAAGTGAATAAATAAAGAATTGTACACATTTGATTTTATCAATCAAGCACAATAACGTGTATAACACATTTCAATTTGTTATACAACCAGAATTATTTAAATTAGAAAATAGAAAACTTGTATCAATATAATTGGTCATGAGGAATAATTATAGGAATTTTCCAATGATTTTATGAGTTTGAAAATCAAGAATGTTGTAACTAAAAGTCTATGGAAATCGAATGTATGTAAGAGTAAACTAGTTTAAAAGGAAATTCTTTCGATAGGGAAGGGGTTGGAAAACTTTGTATTGGACCCATGTAATTTCTTATCACTTTTAATAATAAACAGAAGGTCATATATTTGTTTCATAGATCTCTTGTTCATGTAAGATTGTTCAATCAAAATTTCTAAGAGTTGATATTTTTGCATGTTCTTTCTTTTCATCCTTTCGTGAATTGGTGATTTTAGTGATAGATATTTATTGGATACAAGAATACTCATATCATATTTTATGAATAGCTATGTATTTATAAAATAGAAATGTATGTATGTGTACATCAACCGTTATTGGATCCTGTGAATCATTTCCTTAGATTCAATAATTAATTTCTCTACTTGTATATGATTAAAATAAATTCACTCCTAGCTATCTAAAATTTATATTAATTAGATATAGTATTGATTATAGTTATTACATAGATCCTTAGATTAAATGTTTTCTATCAGATCGATATTTCATCGTATCCAACTCTTTTTGGTGGCCATCGGGCCCACATACCAGTGGAGATCACTACCCCAAACAAATCTGAGTCTGGTTGGGACTTGTCATTGGGTGATTCTCCCTTATTGTTGTTAGCAAAATTTTGCTTACCATCGACATTAAGAAACACTAGATCTATTCAAGTGTTCCCTTACTACCCTATAAATTAACCATTTTTTTTTTTTAATATCATGAGTCATCTATTGATAAAGGTAATTTCATAATAGTTCTTCCATTCTATGCCATTGCATTCCATATAGTTTTCGACTTTTATAATATCTTGGAATTACATTTAAGTCCAAAAAGAAATATTAATCTTATAATATGTAATATTCAATAATAAGCAATATCCAATATTGAAAGAGTATTTATGCACCTCATGTACCTCTTCCTAAATGAAGTATGGTATTTGGCATGTATAAAGACCTTAGTTAGCATGTCTAAGGCATTGATAACATTTCATATGAATGTATCATCTTCCTTCCATGAATAGTTGGTTTCCAAACACTTAACGATATTAGCAAGTGGTTTGGAGTACTTAACACTTTTTTTAACTACTATCAATCAATTGTGTAGAGTGCTTGAAACTTTTTTTTTGAAATTTATTTTTCTTTGTTTTTTTAAACCATATTTTTGCTTGACTAATTTCCTTAATTATCTTACATATTTTGGAATTCATCAATTATAGACCTTACTTCTAAAATATCTTTCAGGTATGCAAGGGTTCCACTTGAGTTCACACCTCTCTAGGAAAGCATCCATCCATTACTAAATATTGAAAGTGGGAATTTTGGTTGACTAACACCTTTTTCTTAGGTTTTCACCCCTCTGAAAATATTTTCCTTCCTTTGACCTTTGATTCTTAAAATTACCTTTGATTCTTAGAATTATAGAGTTGCAAACCATAATTATGGATGATTATAAACAAGAAAATTAATAGTGGAGAAAAATCAAGCTAAGAGAAAATGAGAAAGGTGTATATCATCCATGAATATAAAGGAGAGGGTGTAGTAAATTTGCATCAAGTTTAGAAGATAGTCCTAAATAGTTTGTATCAATGACTTATGCATGCATGCATATTATTTTCATATATTCACCACGCATATGAATGCGTTTGAAAAAGAATCTAGTTGATGATGAGATAAAGATGAATTGGTTTTCATATTATTTCCACTATTGTAAGTTGTCAAGTGTGGGGTTTACCTTATTAGAAGTTGTCAAGTGTGGGGTTTACCTTATGTTCTCAATTCAATACATTTTTTAAGTATTTATTTCCAATAAACCTATTACATAATAGCACCCAAGTGTTCGTTATATGTTTATTTTTCTGTATTATTTGTTGGTTTCATATATTGGACATGGTATTTCGATATTAAAGTGGAAAACATGAAAGATATTCAAGTTGAGACATATTCTTTATGTGAAACAAAGAAGAATTCTTTCGACATATATTTTGTGTAAGTTGTCCTATTTGATTATATGCCAATGCAAATTTGTAGGATGTAATGACACATGATATTTTAAAATTAAAGTAAATACTAATTTTTATATGAATAATGTATGTGTGTTTTGAAATATTTATTAAATAGAATTGTTTATTCAGTTTCCTAATTAAGTATCCAACTTTTCCAAACTCTTCATCTTCATATTACCTTTTTTTCATGTCCAATTTGTTTTTTCAAGTTTTTCTGGAACTCTTCATGTTTATTTCATGATTATATTGTAATATTCTAATTAGGATATCATGCTTACTTGTGTATTTGGTGCTTCATTGCTTGCATAAATAATTGCCCACCTGCATCCATGTTTCATGGTTATTTTATTTATCATTTTTTCAATATTTTTGTAGGGTGATAAGGGGAATAAACCGATAGAGAGTGAAATATTGCATTAAAGGGAAATAGTATAGGTTCACAATGTGCATAGTCAATCACTTTGCACATAAATCCTCAACCATCACAGACAATATATTATTCAAATATCCATATTCAATGTTGAAGTGGAAGAATTGTTGGGTTTATTGTCTCAATTTTTAACAAGCACTACTTATTTGATGTTGTGAAAGCACTATCTATTTAATGTTTTATGTTACTTGGTTGATCCCCCATCCATAAGGAATGATGTCAATGATTATGAAATATTTATGTTGACTCTTATCTTTGAATAAAGCATGATTTGGAGAATATAAAAAATATATAGTTACATTTTATCAAATTTGATACTCTTGAAAGCATCCATGAACAAGCTAAATTACTAAGGATATATTACTATGAAATTAAAATTAATGAACATAATACGTTTTTTATGAGTAAACTCAATGTTTTTTTTCTAGTTTCAAAAAATATTGACACTTTTTTTATTTGTTGTAGCAAATTTTGGCCAATCAACAAACTGGTCCTAGTACTAATCCTTGACCACCATGAGATGTACCATTCACCATTCCATATGCATATTACGAAACCACACCCACATATAACCCCCAACCTCCATCTCATGACACCACACCCAAAAATAACCTCCATCTTCCATTGCAAGACACACCTATAAAGAACCCCCAAACTCTATCTCATTAGACTTTCACTGTCTATGATCCCAATTCTAGTACTACCTACTCTTTTTCTCGAGTAACCATTGTTTGTAACATGGGTAAAATAAATACCCATAGACTTGCATTCAGACAATGATGGAGTCACCTTAAAGGTGTTGATGTGGCTGAATTCTCTACATTAACCATACAGGTTCACTTGGGGAAAGGGCCCAATTATACCTTCCACTATTTGGAATGGTGAACCCTTTGATTTATGGCCAAGATTCCATTATCGATTTTATGATTTACATTTTACAAATGAAGAATGCAATCCTACAACTAAACTGATCTATTTTATCATAGCCAAGAATTAAAAACCCAAGCATATACAAAATCAACAAAAAAATACAAATAGTTTACAAAAATTTCAATATAACCACAACAAACTGAGGTGAACCTACAATTAAAATTAAAAGCTACAGTTCCATATCCATACTGTTAACACCAATTATACACAAAAACTAAGAACATATAAAACAAGCTTGAGAATGAGTCTAAAATTATAATATTTAATATTAAAAAAATTCTAAAAAGCTATGAGTAGAAAAGAATAATCCAAGCCAACAAATACACCAAAATTCTTCAAAAAAGTGGCCAAGAAGGATTCTTAATTAACAATGAATTCCATTATAATGCCAAGCAAAAATCCCCTATTGCGTCTCCATACATATTACTTAAAAAAAAATGAGAGCATGAGAAAATGAAGTGTTTAGGATCTTTGACTCTTCATATTCCCGCTAACTACTAAGAGACCCCTTTTGCGTATTTATTTTGTATTTTACATAGTATTTAATTGGATTAAAAAAAATTATGATTTCACTAGAACATGGATAGTGATGTTATTCTAGTAAGGCTTGATTGGGAACTAGATTATCCTCTTACTTATCTAACTTTCTTTCAAACTTAAGAAATAATTTTTTTAATATGCTCATCTCCCTAGTTGGAGTGGTAATATATTTTTTTATTCATGCTTTTCTAATGTTCGGGTTTTTCCCTATATTAATCCTTTCCAACATTTCTCTTACTACCAAAGTAATCATCAATCCTTTCCAACATTTCTCTTACTACCAAAGTAATCATCACTTCACCTTGTGGTACAAATACTTGATTGGTTCTAAATGGGGGTAAGTGGCATGCATGCAAAATGACCTTTGTATCTTCTAGGAACTGATCATAGTAATTTGGTAATTCTTTGGTGTCTTCTTATGACCATCGACAAGCTAATTTCCAACGTTCAATACTAGCATTGTCTCTAAGGAAATTCATTTATCTGTATGATATTTAGTTAATTATTATTGCCATTGCTTTAATGAATCAATACAATTTTTCCACCCTTCTTGTCATCAATTTCAATCTTTGAATTATGTTGCAATGTTAGAGCCTTATTTATATTCGTTCTAGTAATTATGTAAATTTTTTTGAACATCTCTTTCTACCACATTTATCTCATCTTAGATTTATAAGTAATTCCCTACAAACTTTGACTTTATAATATTCAAGTTAAATTTCCAAACATTTTACTCATTTCTTATAGTCCTCCACAACCTTATTTATATTAAGAAGATTAAACCAATTTGCATGAGATGTTGTCATTCTAATAGAATCCAATGCTATAGGATTAGTTCATCCACATCCATTATAGTAGTTTCTATAGTCTTTACCAATTCTTGATCAATATTGATATGTCTACTTCTGTGGGTTTGATTAGCAATGATCTTTCTCCTTTTATGGGTTTGTCAAAATATTTTCACTTTCCTCTTATCGAAAGTGAATAATTTTAGTAGGTCACTTTAATTTTGGGCATGTCCCTTTCCATGATTTTTTGTAATCCTAGGCCCATAGGGGATGACAACTATCTTCTTATAATCTTTACCATAGAGTTCATCACCTTGCTAGGTGTTTTCTCACACAATGATCCATTTCCACCATCTCCTCCCAATTTTTCTCTTCTTCCTACTTCTTCAAGTCTCTTTCTTTCTACTTGATCTTCTTGTATTTTCTTCTCATCACCTTCCTCTTCAATTATCATTCTTTGTTTTTTTTAGCTTTATCTTTTCCCTTTTTCTCAATTGTTGTTCTTGCTTCAATTTAAGCCTTTTCTTTCAAGTTTTTTTTCCTTAGAAGCTATTTCTTATGCTTCTACTTCAACTATCCTTTTTTTTAGCTTCGTCCTTCTATATTCTCTTCCTTGCCTCTTCTTCCTTTATTTTCCTTTCATTAGCTTCTACCTTTTCATTTTCTTCAATTTATGTTATTTCTTTGCCTTGGCTTTAGCTTGTTGTCTTGCTTCCTCCTCAACTTTGTTTCTTTTCCCTTTAGCTTTTGCTTCAACTACTTTATTCTAGATATATTTCTTTATTTTTCTTTTCTCAACCTCCACTTTTTCTTTTACTCTTTTCTCTTCCTTAGATTTTCTCTCTTGTTGAATTAATTTTTGCAACTCTTCATATAAGAGTTCCATTATCTTGACTTAATTTTCCTCCCTATGCTCATGATAGTAGGGTTGGGAAATAACCACACAAGTTTGATGGTTTAAAATTACTTTTTTAGGATAATGTCTCTTGAACCTTTCTTCTCCAAAATGATATTCTTCCATTCTTTCAAATGTAGAATTAGACAATCCATAAAATCCTAGATAGAGAGAATAATATTGACAGAGATTATTTTGTTGAGCTACTAATGAGGAATTGAGGCTATGCCGGATGGTTTGATAATCTATCTCACTAACTACTACCCAATCTAGGAAATGCTTTGGAATAATGTGGGGAGCTTTAGTGGTTCCATATATTCTAATAAATGTTATTTTTTCTTCCATATACCAATCTTCAATTTGATCTAATAGTGATACAACCTCCTCCAACAATCTTGGGCATGGCTTGGAAAAAATCATTTCATACAATGAAGTAAAAATTTGATATTATATATTTAAGTAATGCCCCATATACGTGTGTCCTATAGGTCTTGGAAATAAACTTGGACAGGTGAAAAATATATCTTCTAGTTCCATCATATGCCCAGTGTAATTCCCCTCCTTTCCTAACTCTGTTTAGAGAAGGATAGGAGGTTGATCCAAGGGTTGAATGAATATTCAATGACCATGTTTTTTTACTAAACATCATGGGATGTGGAAGTCCACATGAAAAACTACAAACATGTTAAGAGTAAAATTTCGCCTGAAAGTGATTTGGTTATATTATTGTTATGTTTTTTTATATGCATGGGTGCATATTTGGGTAGGGTACAAGGTGAAGCTTTGTCAACTTTCCAACACATGGGTGTGACCCATAACCAATAACTACTTAATAGAGACGTGGAGTCTCAACTAAGGCATGGAGTCTGTAATTGCAAAATATATGGTCTTATGATTCGGGGATGGCACAGTAAGGTGGGGTGACCTTACTCCCCAACAGTTAAATTCTTCCATATATCTAAGTAAGCTAAGGAAACATTTAAAGACCCCATGGTTGAATTAATCCATAAAGTGATTACCCACTTTTAGGGGACTCTTCAAAGTATTATTATTTTATTTAAAAAAGAGAATTTCTATTTTATTTAAATGATTAATTAAGAAAAAGAGGGGAAAGAGTGATGAATAATACAAATTAATTAATTAAAATTAAAGAGAAAAATCATAATTTTTCATGAGGGGGGTCAAGTGGATAAGCTCAATGGGTTTATAAATAGATGGAAAAACCCTTGGTTAGAGGGAAAACTAGGAGAGTACAGATAAGTTGCACAAATTCTGACAACATGGGAAACTTAACGGGATGGTCAATGGAATCTAGAAGGAATCCATCTTGATTAATTTGGATGTTTTCTGGTGGATGGTAAAATCTAAGTTGTTAATATTATACATCTAATAGTAGTTATGGGCTCACATATCTCGGGGGTCTCTGGGAAAGTAGTTTTCCCTAAGTATGGCTAGGAGGAAAACGATTTGCACTGTTGGATTATTCATCAATACTGGGGGGGGTTAATCAATATTGGGCATATTTAACAATAAATTTTCTCTTTTACCACTTTAACTTAATCATCACATAGTTAATCATAAGTAATGAAGAGAATTACATATCAGTATAGATCAACACAAAGGCACAATAAACAAGTATTTTATGTGGAAACCCAATAAGGTAGAAAACCATAGAAATTTTCTCTTATAATAATCAAGAGTTACATTATTTACATGCTTCAACCTGCAAGGGACAACAATCCTTGTAGTAATCACCCACTTACAATTTTTCAAGAACCAACTTGACAAGAACCAACCTGTTGATCTAATGATGACACCAATCCTCAATGTAAGCACCAACTTACAGTCTACATACGCCAATCTGTCAGGAATCAACCTATTAATCTGTTGAAGAC
Organism: Picea engelmannii; assembly: GCA_009831015.1. Taxonomy (NCBI): domain Eukaryota; kingdom Viridiplantae; phylum Streptophyta; class Pinopsida; order Pinales; family Pinaceae; genus Picea; species Picea engelmannii. The sequence continues at coordinate 304,537 of ML783496.1, read as the reverse complement.
ATCAATCCTCACTATAAGCACCTATTTAAAGTCTGTAGGCGCCAAATTTTCAGGTAGAAACCTGTTAATAAATATTAGGACACCAATCCTCTTCCTTGCACCACCCTTCCACCCTGAAATAAATATGCTTCCAATAAAACTACCTTGCACCACCCATACATGTTCATCTTTCATTCTTACTGCTACTATTCTCACCTTTGGTTCTGCGAACTTGGATTCTTCGTTACATATCCTCACAATACTACTTCAAACTCTTTGAGAGCATAGATATTTCTACGAAAATATTTACCCAAATATTTGTCCACATATCAAAAGAATACGGGGTTGGCTCTAGATATCCACAAAACCAGGCTTAACAAAATTGTACACATTCCTTCTTTTCCATGCTTGATTTGGTAAAATAATGATATCAACTTACAACTACCGTCGGATTTGTTCCTGGATTCAATCGTGTCCTTCGATTTACTTCATTGTCCAAAAAAATGCAAAATACACCCTCAATGCTCAACTTTCATCCAATCTGTCCTTGATCTTATCTCAACAATCAATCTTCTTAGCATATTGGGACCATATGTAACCACAAATGACAACCATCATTTGATTTATACCTCTATTTAATCTCGACCATCGATCTCTCCTTTACCAAAACTTAGACAATTTCTTGAAGACTTACCATGGGTGTGCAGGTCTAAGCCACATCTCTTCATACCTCTATGATGTCCATATTGCACCCCCAAGTTCTGTCACACTCATTTTTCACCCACACTTAGGCTTATTTCAAGACATTTCACTATGGATGATCTGGATCGTCCAATCTATGACACATGGCAATTTTTTGGGTTGTTGGATCAGATATCTGACTAGCCACAACCATCAATATGTTATCTTGATACTTACCCAATTATTTGAGGTTTCACTATGGGTTTGCAACACCTTTTCGCATACCTCCAATTCTCCATCGTACTCACATCTTTCCAATTGATTCTCCATACTTAGTCGTTTTTCAAGCTTTCAACACATCTGTTTAGCTCTCCATACTTAGTCGAGTTTTCTTCTTCTTATCATAAGTTAATGGGTCTTTGGGTTCATGCTCATTTATTTACATAAAGTAAAGGTGGAGCTAAGTAATTTACAAAAAAATCATGGGCTTTACTGAAGTTTGGGTGCTCTGTTGAAAACTTGATGTAGGGGTAAGTGGTCCTTAGTTATAAAGCTTGATATCTAGATTTAAATCACTCTAAGAATCATCACTTTCAAAAGGCTAAGAAATATCATAAGTTACTCCACTCTAGAATTCATTATCCTCTTTCATCTCAAATATGTTCCTTGCCCTCCTACTTATATGATCCAGTGTCTCAAAAATCCTTTGACATAGTTGTTCTAGATAAGAAGTGTCCTTATATGGTTTTTTCTTGTGGCCTTGACTTCGGTTCTTCTTCAAATTGGTTCTCTTCAAAGAAGTAGTGGAAGTTCTTGAAACTGAAGAATGTTGATGTCCATTGAGGTATGCATCATTTTCCCTATTTTCTTCAACAAAGGCACCGACCATATGATTATATGAGTCTACCCAGGTTTCTTCCATACATCGGAGTGACTTGTAAAATTGCTACAACCTATGGAAAATAGGCTTTTGATCTCCCTCTGAGGAAAAAAAATGAGAATGTTGAAGGATTTGTTGTGATGTATCTTTTCAATCGGGGTGTGGATAAAATATTGAATGTGCTTGATATATATATATATATATATATATATATATATAATGTATTTTTACATTAGGAATTTTTTATGAGTCTTTTTTATTTCGTTGGTTGTAAGACCACTAAATTTTCTACTTGGATAGTTGCATGTTTTCAAAATAAAAAATTGATGGAAAATAATATTATGGAATAGGAGCCACCTACTTTTGAAGGCACCTTTGTTACCCTTCACCATGAAAGCTATGATAAATAGACTACTATTCTTTAAATTTCTAGAGTAAATATTAAAGGAAAGTAAATTTTGGGGGACCAAAATGTTGTCTTTGATACAAAGAATTTGAAGGCCTCCAATGCATGAGGATGCATTAAGTCGTACACAATATGTTAGAACATGTTTGTTTAGAACATGAAGAAGAATTGAGAGGTTGAAAAGGTGACTTGTTGAATAAGAGAGTGTGTTGAACCCAAATCCCTATTTGTATAGCCTCTTGTTGTTAAGGCACCTAAAGACACTCAATAAGATTCTCATGAATTGTCTACAAAGGAAAGGGTAGATAAATCATTATTATATGGAGTAAGGAAGATAGTGGAAATAAACGTGGAGGAAACAATGTTATTTTCCTTTGATTTATGGGAAACATTTGATAATTATTTTACATTAGCTAGTTGTTACACATTATTTTGGTCACCCCAATGATCCATTGACAACATGTGTTCATGTTCCCAAAAATATCCTTACTTCATGAGGAAAGTGACTGACTTTCTCTTCTCAAAAACCCTATTAAGGAAGGTCGTCGTGGGTTGCACCATACATAGGGTGTGACGATGCTTGATCGTCGATCCCTTCTTTAAAGCTAGGCTACGATGTCTCCACAGGATGCACTACACCTAGGGTGCGATGATGTCAAAAGCTAAGAAAAGGTCAAGTTTCACAAATGTTCTAGAAAGGGATCTTCTAGAATATGGGGTGGCCTCTGAATGGTTTGGATATTACTCGCTTCTTTGATTTGGTGGGATCATCCTAATCTCCTCAAACCATCTCTCCTTCACATTATATAAAGAGGGATCTCTCATGGAAAAGGATAAGGTTGATTAAGGTGGAATAGGATAAGATTGTATGAAGAGTTTTGCATTAGATCATGCTTGAGAGCCTCATTTCAGTTCATCAAGTTATTGTGGATCTTCTTCATTCAAGATTGGAGAAAGTGTGTGTGTTGGAGCATAGGGTCATCGGAAGGGGACCTTGCAACATCAAGGCTTTGGTTGTAATCTCCACTTTCATTTTAATATGATACAGCGATATGTTTCTTTCCCATAAAACTTGTCTTGTTTTATTGTATGATTCCTTGATCACATGCATAGGTTCTTGTTGAGTTCATTGTATTGCTTTCACTTTGGTTGGCTTGTGTTCCCTTGCAGATTCAATATCACAGGAGCATCAGAGTGGGACTAGTATGACAATGGCAAGAGGAAGCGACATTTAAATGGTATGTTTCCTATCTCTTGTTAACTAGTAAACTCAATAGTTAGAGCTTAGGGAAAGCGTCATATTCTATTATATTTTGTTCTAGATCTAGGTGGATCTAGGGAGATCTGTTTATGTCTTCATTTACCGATTAATCCCATAAAAAAATTGGCTATCATACTGGGGATACGACTTCCTTTTGATTTTTTTCTTCCCATTTTCTTTTAGCTTGCCTTCTCCTGATTAAATTCACTCTCTGAGTCTGTGGGTGATCCATCTGGACTCCCTAGGCCTGGAAGTTCAATTATATTTTTTGTCTTTCTCCCATTTTTTCCTCATTTACAGAGATCGTCACACTACACCACATTGGAAGCCTACGACGACCCTCATACGTCGCATCCTGCTTGACCAATCCAGTGCGATGACGTCGCACTGTGATCCGATAGTATCCTACGACAACCTTTGCTCGTCGCACTGTGTCCCATACCCAGCCTGCGATGACTCGTGTAGAATTTGTTGGAGTGAATCAATTTGTCTTTTTTCACCCAGATTTTCCTTAATTTCCTGGGGTGAACTTCTCATGCTGGTGTTTGATTGATTCATGAGTTTAAATCTTACTCTTGATTGGTTTTCAGTGATTGAAAGTCTTTCTTTTCATTTTGCAAGTTTTTTTCTTTTGATCTTTGTCGCAAGGATATAATCTCTTGATATTTGATCCAAGTGCTTGTTTGAAAAAGGGTATTTGGTTTGTATGAAGTTTTGGATTCATTTTATTTTCCAGATTGTTGATTGAGAAACACTTTTTTCTTGCATAAGTCAAAAGGTTTTCTTGTCTTTTTCATTTTTATCTATATTGCGAATTTGATTTGGGAATTGTGTTGGTAATGTCTTGATTTTCTTGAATTACATTTTCCTTTCGTCATCACATCTCTGTTCTTGTTTTGAAAAGGAAGGACTGAATTCATTTATTCTTTTTATTAATCTTTCATAAGAAAATTTGTACATTCGAAATATTTGTTAAAGAGAAGAATTGGAAAATGTTGTAGTGCATGGTTATTTGGAATTGTGTTCATTCGAAATTAAGAAATTGCAATTCATAGCTTTTTGTACTTCAAAAGAATACATTTTTCCCACTGTAATTAGAGTTCATTGAATTGAAAATTTCATATTCATCTCTTTTTTCATTTTATTGGGTCAAGGTCACAACATCAATAGTTTTATTTTCATCTCCCTTTTGAGTAAACAACATCCTCTAAAATACAACGTAAATTTAAAATTTATTAGTAACTTTTATTTTCTAGGGTTTCTTTTCACCAACATTAGCTAGGATAGCACTTTGGAATATGTTGTAAGGAACACTCTCCAGACCATCAAAACACACAATAGTATCTTGTGATAGGGAGAGTTCAAATCCAATTGCTACATTTTGTCCTCTGAAGCCCTTCTCACACAAGGGTCAAACCTAAGGTCACATTAATACTGGCAGAGTTACTCCCCCTGCTTTAATGGGGGTAACTTGAAGGTATACCCACGATTATGTGTGGGAGCCTCTCGAACTGATTTCGGGCTAGATACCCTGCCTTTGCACATGGATCGAACTGTCGATTGTTTCCCCAAGCATCATTGTTGTAGTTGGTAACCTTAGTAGCCTATATATTTAGGGTCTTTACACGATGTGACTATGGACGGGAAAGTATTTATAGTACCTGGAATCGATGTTGGCCAAACTCACTTGGGCTCCTTGGAGGGTATACCCACGATTATGTGTGGGAGCTTGCACTAGGGTGTAAGTCCGTTAAGAAGATCGTCAACGTAACTTTTCAACCTACTTTATCCCAGCCCCTTCTTGTCATTATTTCACAACGTTGGATTTCATCACCAACTAGTGAATTCAAAATAAGAAGGTTTGTTTGCTTGGTTTGATTTCTAGATTTTACTAGTGAGTGTTGTTTGTTTTCTCTAGTTGGCCATAGATTGTTTTTCGTTCATTACTTGGTTCAACCAACATCGGCCTTCTCCATTCACGTAGGATGCAAGGGATACCCTCGGAAGATCTGGAAGGTTATCTCCCTTTGCTTCCTAACTCACCAGAAGGCTCCCCTGAGGGAGTAATCAATGACGAAGTAGCTTCTGAAGTTGGAAGCACACACTCTTTGGAAGGATTTCAAATTGTTTCGGACTCCTTAGAGGCTTTCCGACTTCCCCCAAATCCGTTATTGAGTATCAGACAAGACACACATTTTCTCCGGATGAATTCATCAGGAGAAATTGTTGTTGTTGACATTATTGGAGTACCTACTGGACCTAACATGGGATCTGGAGTAGAAGATCCATTGTTTCCCAGTGAATCATTTAGAACCCTGGCTCACACTACTGGAGTTGTTAATCCTAGTTTAGTCCCTTTGACAGTACATGATATTTACGACAACCTAAGAGTGAGTCATGATCAACCTATGGAATCACAAATGCCTGAGACGTTTATTACCTATACAATACCTTTAAATCATTTTATTGGTACTACTAGTAGTGTCACCACCGTTTCAGACCAATTATTGGTTGGTTCTCACTCAATTATTCCTCTCCAGATGGCCCATTCTATTATGGTTTCATAAGCTACCACAGTTTCTACCAAAAATGTGGTTATCACTCAAGCTCCTATTGGAATGCCACTTCCACCTAGAACAAATTTGTCACTTCCCCCTGGGTATAAATATTTGAACACTTCCATTGCTATTCCTACCCATAATCCATATGGAGGGTTTGAACTTTTTGTTCCTCCTGGGTATAATGTCGCAATTCAATTTGTTCCTACACCTATCCAGATTCTCTCCGGGGGGCCTTACGTTCATCCTCCACATTTGTTAGGAGGATCTCATCGTACTGGCCCTAGTGGCTCCAATTCGATTGGAGGCACCAGTCATTCTATCACTTCTGGTTTCCAAATTCCTGTTGGAGGTCAACCACAAGCTGGGGGGAAACCTCAATTTGGGGGAAAACCTCAGATTGGGGGACAACCTTAACTTGGGGGGAAACCTCAAGTTGGAGTCCATAACCCAGTTTATGGAAAAAATGTATCTGTGTTACAATCTCAACCTTGGAATCTTCATTTCCAAGGAAATATACAATTGTCTAGGGGGAAACATCCTCAAGTTAATTCTTTTGTACCCCCTAACCTCAGTCAACCATATCCAGGTTCTTTGAATCCCACTTGGGGTCAAAACTTTCAATCTAATGTTCCTTTCCAAGGGAACATACTTAATCAACCCAACCCTGTGGGATATTTGCCTCAAAATCCTCCACAACCAAATCTGTCTGGACTGTCTAATTATTTTCACACTGCTTATGGTCCTACTAGTATACCTACGGGTCTTCCCCCTCATAACTACCAGTTTCCTCAAGTGAACTGGAAGTTTCCTTTTCTAGCCACTTTGGATTTACCTAATTTGTCCAAGATTTTGAATGATCCTATTTTAAATTCTCCTTATTGGCCCTTCATACTAGCCAAGTTATCGTCTGACATTCCTAAATTTGACGGTCAAGCAGGAGAAGATCTGAATAATCATGTTATGACTTTTCATCTATGGTGTTCATCCAACTCCTTGATGGATGAGTCCATAAGATTACGACTTTTCCAACGAACTCTCACGGGTTCAGAAACAAAATGATACATCGAGTTATCATGAGGATTATTTAATGAATTTAACACCCTAGCCATGGCATTTTTGACACATTACCAGTTTCCAATTTGATACGAGACGAGAACCAAAATTTGAGTTATTTTAAACAATCCTCGTCCACTCATATTTCTGATCACATCCATGAGTGGAGGAGGAGAAGACGTTTGATCAAAATTCCTCTTCCTGATCAACTATTGGCTGAGTGGTTTAAAAAATCACTCATTGGACCTATTTCTCATGATGTTTCCATGGGTGGTGTTGTCACTAAAGAGAAGGCGATTAGTAGTGCTCAGTATCTAGATATCGTTTATTCGCAAATGGGAACACTTTACGATTTGATCCCTGGCGCTCCTCATCCTTCCACAAATCCTACCCCAACACCTCCAACGACTTCTCATGCTTTTGATGGTGTGATTGGCACCTTTCATGTTGAGGCTCAATCCACACACGTCGGTCACACCAATACCAAATCTAATAATTCTAATGTACAAAATACTCCTACTCCTACTCCTTCCTTCGGTAATACTGCTGAAGTTAATTCGGTTCAATTCACACCTACCAGAAAGAATCAAAATAAAAAGAAAGGGAAGGGTAAGAATAAGGAGGACAATAATAATAATCCACGATTTAATAAAGCCAAAATGTAAATTGTTGATGAGAAAGATAAACGTAAACCTCGTTACCCTTGCCTTATTTGTGGTGATGATCATTACACGAAAGATTGTCCAAGACGCGCTGAGGTTACTAAGTTCCTCCAAGGGACCGGGAAGCCTCTACACCTGTCGTTTTGTCACAACCTTTCCCTTCTCAGTAGAAGGCCCAACTGGTCATTCATGACCAATATTCTCCTTCCACATCCTCTTATGTCCTTATGTGTACTGGTGACTCGAAAAAAACAAAGTTGTGGTCGCAACTTGAGCCAGAGATTACTCTCTTCAAAAGAGAAAGTTGATGATATACCACCTCTGTTGGTTCAACCTTCTCCTCCAAATTCACCTCCAAACGGTCCCCTTCATCTTGAAAGACCGGGTTTCGATACAGTTCTTCGCCCTTCTCCCAAGGGAATTGTTTGAAAGTTCGTGTTCAATCCTCACACACGTGCTGCCCAAAACTACAATATTGTAGAAGACCTTGTGAAAGCACCCTCTGTGATGTCATCTCTCGAAGTCCTTCAAATTTTTCCTACCTCACGAAAGGCACTATTAAAGGCCATTGGTGGAATTGATCCTAGGGATACTAATTTAATAATCTTTGACTTGGAAGATCACATTCCAAGGCTTCCTCCTCAATTAGCATTTCAGATCCACATTGTTGTTGAAAACAAGAATATCTGTAGAACTGTTATTGATGAAGGATCCTCGACTTGCGTTATGTCCGTTACTTGTTGGAAAGCTATTGGCTCTCTTGCCCTCACCGAATCACATAATACACTTAAGGATTTCAATGGTACAGGTTTAAACCTTACAATGTTCTTCCTTCGTTGTCTATTACGTTGGAAGGTAAATCGGTCAATGTCAAGGTTGAGGTATTGTATGCACCTCTTGATTATAACCTTTTACTTGGCTGTAGATGGATTGATTCCATGCGTGCAATTGTGTCTACCCTTTTCTGTGTGTTATGATTCCCACAACAAGGAAAGGTCGTTACTGTCGACCAACTGGCCTTCTTTAATTATGATTCTCATACTAGCAACGTTCCTTTTATATCGAAGACCCCTCCCGGTTATGAGAATGTGGGTGTGGGTCTTTTGAAAGATTCAACTTTGATGGGCACATTTCCAATCCCGCCACTCGATATTCCCTCTCCTTTTGTTTCCTCTATTAACATGATATCCACCACTGTTCATGAAACCCTTGCATCATATGACCCATGGGTAGTACCTAGCTCTGGTGATTACCTTCATTATAGCGACAAGATTCCTTTAAGTCCGGTCGAATCCGCTTATCAGGCTATTCAATCATCAACCCCCTCTCCTCCTTCTCTTTGTGATTCATCTCCCGATCTATTCCATGTGATCTTTCCTACTGATGAGATGATCATGTCAGTCATGTCTATGAAAGATACCACATGGGGCGATGGACATCATCGCTCCATTCTCTTCCAAGAATGTGATACCATAGAGAGCTACCAACAGATTTCGACTCTATCGACCGTTGTTGTTATTTCTTCAGTTCCTGAGTCAACGCATGATGTCTTGTACGAAGGGAAATTGAGTAACATTTCACCTACCGTCCCTATGGACATATCAATTAAAACCGGAGTCATGGAAAATGTCCATATTGGTGTCTCATGTTCTAGTGATGAGGTCTGCATCTATAAAGCCCTTTTCCAAGAATTTTGTGACGTTTTCACCTGGAGTTATGAAGAAATTCTAGGTATTGATCCTAATATCATTGTGGATGAGATTAAGACATATCCATATGCTATACCCATTCTGCAGAGACCTCGCCCATTCCATCCACGTAAAACCACTGCTATCAAGCTTGAATTCGAAAAACTTTTTAAAGCTGGCTTTGACCGATTGGGTATCCAATCTTGTTTCGGTGAATAAGAAACAAGGTACGATCCACATTTGCGTAGATTATATGTACATAAATAAGGCTTGTCCTAAGGACAATTACCTGACCCCTTTCATTGACCACATAGTTGACGACTACGCCAGGAGTGAAATCTTCTCCTTGATGGATAGTTTCTTCGGCTATAATCAAATTAATATTTTACCTATGGACCAACACAAGACTACTTTTATTTTCCCTTGGGGAACCTTTACCTACCAAAAATTATCCTTTGGTCTCAAGAACGCTAGTGCGACTTTTCAACTGCTATGTCTTATGCTTTCCATGATATTAAGCACATTGTGCAACCCTATCTTGAAAATCTCTCGACGCATTCCATGCGTCGCCAAGATCACCCGACACATTTAAGGGCCATTTTCGTACGCTGTTGTTATTATCGTATACATTTGAACCCACACAAATGTGTTTTTTGTGTGGATTACGACTGACTTCTTGGTTTTATCATGTCAATACATGGGATTCGAGTAGACCCCTTGAAGGTTGAGGCTATTCTTAATCTACCTCCTCCTTCCACACTACTCCAGCTCCAAAGTTTGCAAGGGTAGGCAAACATTTTGTGTCGTTTCATCTCCAATTACGCTGAAATGGTGAAGGGATTCACTCGGCTACTCAAGAAATTTTATGAGTTTGTATGGGACGATACTGCAAACAAATCTTTTGAATCTTTGAAACTTGCCTTAACTCATACACCATTATTGTTTCCCCCTGACTATAGTCGAGATTACTTCCTCTACTTAGTTGCTTTGGACTCTACCATTGTTATGGTTTTATTCCAAGAGGATGATTCACATGATGAACATGTGATATACTATTTGAGTCAGAGTCTAACGACTACCGTGACCAAATATCTACATGTGGAAAAACTGGCCTTGGCAGTTGTTCAAGTTGTCCAACGTTTTCATCATTATATCTTATTACGCAGAACCACTGTTATTTATGATTGCAACCCCATGCAACATATCCTTACTCGACAATTGCTAGGGGGAAAGTACTCCAAATGGATAGTGAATCTCCAGGAGTTTGACTTGGAGTTTGAATGCACTAAGTCAAAGAAATCATTGGTTTTTTCCGAACTAATATGTGACCTTCCCTCTACTGAGACAAAAAATGTGGCAGAAGATTCCTTGCTTGACGAATCCCTTTTTATGATCAGTTATGATGACGTATGGTACGGAGATATTATTATCTATCTCCAGACTCAAACTTAATGGCCTGATCTATCTAGTACAGATCGTCATCGTATACGGTATAAATCCCGCCAATACATCATTCTTGGTGATACCCTTACCATCGCGGTATTGATTCCATTTTTCGACAATGTCTCACTTACGATGAAGCTGAGAAAGATTTGAATGACTGTCACTCTGGAGAATGTGGCGGTCATATGTTTGGGTATGCTACTGTCCAAAAGATCTTACGAGTGGGTTATTTTTGGCCTTCTTTGTTCAAGGATTGCATTACTGTCGTCCATAAATTCCATGCTTGCCAAAATTATAATAACAAGATAAGATCTCATCCTGCTCCCTTACATCCTGTAGTTTTCATTGGTCCATTCACCAAATGGGGCATTGACTTCAAGACATGTAACCCTCACTCGGTCAGGGGGCATGGAAACATCATTGTAGTCGTAGATTATTTCACTAAATGGGCTGAGGTGATGCCTACATTTGATAACACTGAGAAAAATGCATAATTGTTCATATTCAATCATATCATTATTAGATTTGGTGTCCCCCAAGCCATCATTACTGATAACGGTAGTCATTTTCAAAATTTTATGATGTCTGAACTTATTGAGAAGTTGGGTCTTCGGCATGAAAACTCAACCCCCTATTATCCATAGGCCAATGGCCAGGTTGAAGCGATCAACAAGGTTCTCACTACCATGCTTCGACGAATGATAGAAATTCATAAGACAAATTGGCACATGATGTTGTTCTCAACATTATGGGCCTATCGGGCATTCATTAAGTCTTCCATGGGATTTAAACATTTCCAGTTAGTTTATGGAATGGAATCCATCTTGCCGGTTGAATGTGAAATATTGTCTTTGAAACTAGTCGTTGAACTTATCCCTAACACCTCTGTTGAGGATGAGCGTCTTTTGTATTTGATGCAACTAGACGAAACCCATCACGATGTTGCCTTAGTTATTGAAACTCAGAAGAAACGTGTTAAATCCCAATATGACAAACATGTCAAGCCACATGTTTTTTTTTTAAGGTGATCTAGTTCTCCTTTACGAGCAAGATCGTGATCTGCTAGGGGCTGGTAAATTTCAGCCCATGTGGCAGGGTCCTTATATTATCAAACGAGTATTGGAGAAGGGAGATTATGAGATGGTTGATTATGATGGAATCCCTTTGAGTGAACCCAGAAATGGGCTTTACTTGAAAAAGTACTATGCTTAAGTCATTTTTGCATGAGTTCTTGTATTTTAGTGTATAATACTCTTGTGTTCTTTTTCGTTGTTTGGTTTCGACCTTTAGCTGCTTACCTAGCATTGTGCTTGGTTTCCAGATGTCAGTGTCTTTGCTACCCTACATTGGCTTCGTCGATGGTTCTAGTCGTAGTACTCAAAACTTAGCATCTTCTGCTTGGGTAATCTATGCACCTACGAATGAATTGATTAGTCTACATGGTGTTTGCCTTGGTCATGCACCTAACAATATTGTGGAATATAGTGATTTCATCGAATTATTGACCGTCATTGTTTCACTTGTAATCCATCATCTTGTTGTACGAATGGATTCACAGTTAGTGGTCCTACAATTGAGTAATGTGTATTATATCCGAAGTCCTACGTTGTTAAGGGTATATTTACGAATTTGCCTCTTGGAAAATCATTTTGATTACATTGAATATCAACACATTCCTAGATGTCTAAATACATTAACAGATGCATTAGCTAATTATGTGTTAGACAGACATTTGAGACATTTATAAAATCCAATCACAATTTGTATATACAAAAAGTAAGCCTGTAGAAGCCTCATATATATATATAACGATAAAAGTTTTTACAAAAACAAGTGTTTTTGTCCGAAGACCAAAATACCAAAAATGTGAAGCACATGGCTTCATATACAATAGAGCATCAAGGATGCTTCTCGCTATAACATGCGACTGCCCATGCTACTCTACGGAGCAGTCGACCGATGGAAGAAGACACACCCACTGTGTGGCGGTGGTAATGCCTCAGGATATCATCGATAAACACATCTAGGATATTCATCGTGAACCTCTCCAGGTTTTGTTATATGGTCTCATAGTCAACAATGGCTTCTTATGCTACATCACCTCTCTCCCCTCACCTCTGGATAGGGGATGAACCTAGAGGTCGGTAAGGTCCCACGTCTGCATCATCAAAGAGCATTTGATTAGTCATCGGATAAACAACATAAAAAACATTTTATATCATTAAAAATCACAAAAACATCATATAAACAAATGTCCTTCTTACCTATGTCCCCCCATTGGGAACCTTCAGGAAGAGCTAAGTCTGGATGTCCTCGAAAGTCCAACCCGACATATGCATAGCCATCGACCATGAGCATTTGAGTTATCAACCAGTCGAAGAAAACATTGTTATATCTAACAATAGGACTGGATGCATGCCGCGCCATGAGGTCAACCGACCTCTTCATTCTCGGATCCTGTGGGGTAGGTATACCCCACTCTACCTGTAAGCGGAAAAATGGGACCCTCTCTAGGAAGAAGGATACCAAGGTCGACTTGTATCCAAACCGTTTCATCTCATCACTCCTGCACTTGGTCAGTTGTTTTTTCATAATCTTGAGAACCCCTTCACACCGGTTGAAAACTCGGGGCTCCATACACTCCATAACATATTAAAAATAGCTCTAAAGAGCCATATGGGGAGTTGCACTCCCTTCCATGCATGTGATGGTATAGAGGATGGTCAATAGAGGCAAGTCTCAGACATCTCTTATAGTGAATTTATCGCTATGCTTCTGAGTACCTAGAACACAATGTGCACTAATATAGTGGTTCATAGGCTCGTCGCCTCCCCTGCTACCTCTAAGTGTTACTTGGGACCCACGGCGAGATAGCCCGATTAAGAAGTAGATATCCTCGATATATATTGTAAGAATGTGAGCGCCCACATTAAATGTCTACTCGTTCACATCCCACATGTGAACTAGGTACTCGGGTAATCTCAGTTGGGCCCTCATACCCTGGATTTTGAAAAAAATTAACAACCCACATTACCAGAGGGCCATTGCCATTCCCGAGTCATTCTTGGCAAAGTAGTCTTCCTTCTCGTGTTCTCTCTCTCGCCATTCCAACATTTTTACTATTGAAAACTTGCAATGGAACCATAAAGAGAGATTAGCATCATTGTCTTCTTCCCTGGAGAATTTTTATTGGAAATTTAATCTTTAAAAACTTTTGGGTTTTCACACATCATAGGCCAAGGCATATGCATAGTGCAGAGTCATTGCAGGTTGGCTATAGGGTCGCCTAAGACGACCCTAGATCATCGCAGGGCCCGATATAGGGCACCTGCGACAACCTCCGCGCATGGGTACCCCCAAAAACTTAATCCAAAAGTCTATTTTTAACCAATGAAAAACAAATTTTAATCCATCGAAAGTTGAAATAGATGAAAATTACTTGTTCTGTGGAGACGGTTCGTCGAATGATCAGTCGTGACCTCCGTAATCTACAGTTGAAGATCGAGGTAAAAAGGGGGTTTTTGAGCAAGGTCTGGGTGAAATGACAAATGGAATAGTGAAATGAGATTTTTACCCATTTTTATTGATTTTTCACTTTTAAATTTGTATTTTATTATTTTATATGTTTTGTCTAAACCCCAAAAGTTGTAACGACTTTGCAAGTGTTGATTTTTTGCAGATAAAAAGTCTAGGAGTGAAACGGTGGAACAATGATTCATTTTTTGGCTTGTTTTTTATACATTTATCGCATGTACAGATCCTTTTAGGGTTTTTCAAGAAAAACTTCGAGCAAGTCTTGATTATTTCTCACACTCGTGAAACCATAAGAGTGTAATTGAGTAGTCTTTTGTCATTTTTTGGAACTCGTAATGGTGACACGAAAAACGAAACCTATGGAGTATCCTTTAAGCACTTTTCACGCTCCATAAAAACGAAAATATTGTCGAGTGACCTTGTTCTTTTCACACTCGTAAAATTATTTGAAGAAAACATCTGACGAGTGGTGGGTTATCACTTTTTTGGTCTTGTTGGATTAATTTACGAAAAATGACCTAATGGAATTCTCTTTAAGTGTTTTTCAGACTCTCTAAACATGAAAAACCTTTGAGTCTTCTTTCCTTGGACTCATTAAACAAACATCGAAAGGCCCATATGGGACCGAACCACTCCTTCTTAGGGTTCGTTAAACATACTCTGAGGGACTCATCCGAAGGATGATATTACATCAACAAGCATATGTTATCCTCCTCAAGCTTGCGTAAAAATAAAGAGATACTCGCCATAAATGGTGGGTGGAAATTGGGAAGGAAATGTGTCTCTATATTTGTGCTAGTGGCAATAATAGTCGCTCTTGAACATGACACCCCCCTTCATCATTGTATACGGGTTGGGAAATCCATTTGTCTCTCATTTGACCATCTGCATGTCCATATGTTGGGTCCTTCTTGAGTCAATGCTACCAATACCATTGTCGTGTCATTCATATGTTCAAGAGAAGTCCAACCTAAACAAGCCTTCTATCGAGTCGACCATCTACAATTATAAATTTTCTACCATGTCGGCCTTCCCTGAGTCAATTTCAAATCACTTCACACTTTGGTCTACCTCAAATCTGTTACATATTTCGTGTCATCGATGGGGGATACATCAAGGCCCTCCTGTGATGAATCTTTTCCCGTCGAATTCAAATCATTATCTAGGAACAAGACTTAGAAATCATTCATTGCCTCAGAGAATGCATGCCTCAATGGTAGGTTTCTTCGCTTTCAACAGTGGGTTTACATCATTGACCCCTGATTGGAAGATTGCATTGAGTGTTCGACTTCAACTCATTTATTCACATTCATTGGATTGTATCGAGGTACCTTGGGAGTCATTGACATCAATGGTGATTTCCCTCGCACTTGTTAATGGTTTTCATTAATGATTGGTAATCAAGTGGTTTCTACCATGTTCGACTTCAGCACCTGTAATGGCATGGTTAGATTCGTACTTAGGGACGATGGAAATGAAGACCCTAGATCACACCATTCTGGTCTAGGTTGCGACGAAGTATTCATGATTTTTATTGACACATAGATCCACTTTATGTGTCTCATGGCTATGTTCGAATTTGAGTCATTTTAGAGCAGAGATCCACAGTGTATTCTGGGTGGTTATGCCGATTCATAATGACATGGATCCATAGTGTATATTTAGTGGCCATGACTCACTTGAAATTTTGTAATCTGAGTATGGGAATTCCTACCTCGAACAATGGTATATCATTATGTTGATGCTTGACTGTTTGCAGGTTCCCGATCGATGCACTCCTTGTTTCTGACACACACATTCTACAAAGTATTTTACCTATCACGAGTTCCAGCTTTATACTTTGGGGGGCATTTTGTTACACATTATTTTGGTCACCCCAGTGATCCATTGACAACATGTGTTCATGTTCGCAAAAAGAGTGTTACTTCATGAGGAAAGTGGTTGACTTTCTCTTCTCAAAAACCCTATTAAGGAAGGTTGTCGTAGGCTGCACCATACATAGGGTATGACGATGCCTTATCGCCACCCCTACTCTAAAGCTAGGTTGTGACGTCTCCACGGGATGCACTAGGGTGTGACAATGTCAAAAGCTAAGAAAAGGTCAAGTTTCACGAATGTTCTAGAAAGGGATCTTACAGAAGATGAGGTGACCTCCGAACGGTTTGGATCTTACTCGCTTCTCTGATTTGGTGGGATCATCCTAATCTCCTCAAACCATCTCTCCTTCACATTATATAAAGAGGTATCTCTCATGGAAAAGGCTAAGGTTGATTAAGGTGGAATAGGCTAAGATTGTATGGAGAGTTCTGCATTAGATCATGCTTGAGAGCCTTATTTCAGTTCATCAAGTTATTGTGGATCTTCTTCATTCAAGATTGGAGCAAAGGGTCATCGGAAGGGGACCTTGCGACATAAAGGCTTTGGTTGTAATCTCCACTTTCATTTTAATATGATACATCGATATGTTTCTTTCCCATAAAACTTGTCTTGTTTTATTGTATGATTCCTTGATCACATGCATAGGTTCTTGTTGAGTTCATTGTATTGCTTTCACTTTGGTTGGCTTGTGTTCCCTTGCAGATTCAATATCACAGGAGCACTAGAGTGGGACTAGTATGACAATGGAAAGAGGAAGCATCATTTAAACAGTATGTTGCCTATCTCTTGTTAACTAGTAAATTCAATAGTTAGAGCTTAGGGAAAGCATCATATTTTGTTTTGTTTTGTTCTAGATCCAGGTGGATCTAGGGAGATTTGTTTATGTCCACATTTAGTGATTAATCACATAACACTAGCAAAATACTTTCATTTAAAAATAATCCTTGGATATCAAACTACAACAAAACACAAGATTCAATGAGTATTTGGTAGAAACGTTCGTCGGGAAGTTAAAATCCATGAATGATTATAGAAAATTGAAAGAGAATCTTCCTTTTGATTTCATATTAATGGAAATAATAAGAGGATGGGATAGAAGGGTTAGTCGGGAAGTTAAAATCGATGAATGATTATAGAAAATGGAAAGAGAATCTTCCTTCTGATTTCATATTAATGGAAATAATAAGAAGATGGGATAGAAGGATAGATACTCTCCAAAAAATAATTAGAATATGTTATGATATTGAATGTAGGAGATATTAGATTTGAGGAAATTGAGATTATGAAAGGTTTGTAATGACCATCACTCATCCAAAATAACAAAATATGCATGAAGGACAAGTTTGAATCTTTATTGAATTTATCCAAAAATACATTAGACATAGAGTTTGGTATTCTTATACATTTCTTTGAGGTAGAAATTAAAAATGGCTAAAATACTTCATGATTGATAATGCAAAATACAACTTAATAGTTATATACCAGCTTGGCATCCTCCAAAGAATTGAGGATAAAACATCTACATTAAAAATTAAGGTAGAAATCATGGTGATCAATATTCCTAATTATCTCAAAAAAAAATGGGCCATTCAAGTTCTTGTAAAAGCTATAAATCTCACCTAAATCCAATATTTGTTATAGTAATGAGGATTTTTTGTTTTTTCCCACTTGCAAAACAATAATATAAATTAAATGGAGATGTTTATGGTTGAAACCAAGTTCATAACTTAGCAGTCCTACCTCCATAAATCCTTTTGAGTTTCTCCTCTTTATCATTTTCCTTCCATCCTAATCGTATGTTCAATTGTTTTCAATGGTTTCATAGCTACGAGGGTGGACATAATTGATTTTGCCTCATTTTTAATCAAGTTTTCTTATTGCTTTATTCTATGATATCCCTATCATTGTGTTCAAAGGAGAATCGAATGCACTTTCATTTATTGAGTCACTCGGATTTTTGTAATGCTATAAGGCAACAATGTTTTCAGATTTCTTGAGTGACTCAAAATGGGATTTATTATTATTTTGAGAAATTCATATAAAGCTACCAAAAATTTATAGATTTTCAAACTCATTTAATATAAAAAATTTAAATATTTCAAATTTTTTTGAAAGACATACCATCTCATTTTATTTTCCTTTCTTCTAGAGTTTCATATATATCTCTTAAAATCTCTTATTTAAAGAGATAGTTGGAGGGAGGGGTAATTAGGACTAAGTAAAAATATTTCCTCATAAATTTATCTTTCATTTAATTTTTATGAGTAAATATGCATGGTCCTTTCTCAATAAGAAATATATATTTCCTTTACAAATAGTGAGTTTGCACGTTCATTCTTAGGAAGCTATATGAGATTTAATTTTATGAGTAAATATGCAAAGTCCTGTTAAAATATATTTCCTTTAATTACAATTGTGAGTTTACACCGCCCATTCTTAAGAAGCTATATGATTTTATTGTTAGTGTTATTTCATCCACGCATGATTTTATAAAATTTAATTCTTTTATCAAATAGTTCATTTGATAATATTTTTTCTTAAGAAAAATCAAGGAGCACCACGTGTATAAAAAAAAAAGAGGACTTCTTAATCTACAAAGGGATTCCACTTAGCAATGGCATTTTTATTGTGCTTAAGAAAAATTCATTAGCACCCTCATCCTAGTTTTATCTCGATCATGAATGCGTAATGGTAAGATTCTCCTAACGATGATATGTCCAAGAAATTCAATTTTGTTTGTATATAATTTGTAGTTCATTGTGGTATTTTATAAAAAAATTTCACGTGGTTTCTTTGATACCAAGGCATCATTGTAATCATACACAAATTGGTCTCAACCCTGAGACAAGGTTTTCCATTACAAGTACTATCTTCCATGGAAATAATCTTCCATAAAGGTATCCTCAAAATTGGCCCAGGTGAGCCCTTCTATTCCTTCAAACATTTTAGAGTAGTCGTCACTTACATGCAATGATTGTCAAACACACAGGGGGAAGCAATCTGCAATGATTGTCAAACACACAGGGGGAAGCAATCTGCAATGATTGTCAAACACACAGGAGAAGCAATTTTAAAAGTGTGAAGGTGATATTTTATTTATCTAAAAAGTTATTAATACATAAATATTATTCTAATTGATCTAACCACTTCTTTAAATATTTTTCATATATTCTAATTAAAACATAGGAATATCAAAGTTGAGGTGTGCCTTAAAAAAAAATATGCATCCAATTTTTTTTTTAATAAAATTGTATCCCTTTCAACCTTTCAATTGGGAATTTCAAATGATTTGAGAGAATGACTTATCATCTCCTTCTTCTATTACTCAAGGAATTTCTAGATAAATAGCTTTGTCAAACCTCCTTATGTTTCAATTTTCTTGTTCACAATATGAGGTTTCTTATAG
>ML783496.1:269146-285055 GCA_009831015.1 Picea engelmannii | reverse complement strand
GAATTTCAAATGATTTGAGAGAATGACTTATCATCTCCTTCTTCTATTACTCAAGGAATTTCTAGATAAATAGCTTTGTCAAACCTCCTTATGTTTCAATTTTCTTGTTCACAATATGAGGTTTCTTATAGCAACAGGGGTCAGAGGCCTTACTACTTGACTCTTGTATCCTAACCCCATTCTAGGAGAAAGGAATTACATAAAATATTACTCTAATACCACCAATCTATATTTTAATGAGTAGAAAAAGAGATAGGGACAAAACAAACAAACAATATTACAATGAAACCAAATTCTATCGATAAAAGAATGGTAAAAAATGATGGAATTGATCCATAAAGGATAAGAATGGTAATACACATCTTTAAGAACATATGTGAAGCTACTCTCATATGAAAAAAAAAAAAAAAAAACTTAATAAGAGGTTGAAGCATATTTTTGATATAATATAAGAAAAAAAAACTAACCCTAGAAGTTGGAAAGACAAAATTGTAGGGAAGAAAATATAAGTTGAAACATCAACTTCTTGGGGCCATAATTTTTTCATATGAACTTTGTTTTTGGTGTATGATACAACATTGAAAATTTATACATTGTATCTATAGCATGGAAAGTCTTCTATATTACTTACCTTATGGATTGAACACAAAATATGTTAGGAAAGGCTTGAAATTGGCTTTGGAAGTTAAGGACCTAGAATTGACAAATTTAGGATCTCTTCAAATACTACCCCAAATCACCACCTAGATCAAGCATGGAGGTAGTCAATCTACTTGTGCTACTCCTCTATGAAATTAACTTGCATAGATAAGTCCTTTAGGATAATATAATTAGTATATCATTACTAAGGAGGAGTTAACTCCACTTGGCCACTTCATGATGTATGGACAACATTTATTTTCTCTAAGTGGACATGTTCCTTTATATATCATTTATATTTTTAATTTTAAAGGAAATGGTCTATGAACCTATAAAATTAATACATCAAGTCTAGAGCTAGAGGAATCACACTCAATGGTCAAGGGTTAAGAGAAATAAAGGGTAGTAAGCATCAATGTTGAAGGGCTTCCTTTAATCTCTTGAAAAAAATGTGTTCCTCAATAGACTGATAAAATAATCTCTCTTTGTTAAGTTGATCAAAGGATGAGCAATGTAATGCATAAATGTTAGGAAATGAGACACACTTCCATGCTAAACCTAGAAGAAGAGAGGAAGAAATATATAATCAAGAAACAAATAAATGACACAGAAAACACACAATACATAGAGATTTTACCCTGGAAACTCAAACCGGGAAAACTAGCATTCCTTGAGTGTTCTACTCTCTTGTTGTCTTATTCATTTAGAATAAAAGGTTACATGTCTAACTTTGGTCCAAACCTAATACACAATCGACACCATACCCTCTTGTTTACATAAAAACAACCCTATAGTCAATTCGGCTCAAATCTACGTGACCAACAACCTCTAAAATGACTTCTTTAAAGATTATTTTTTATAACATTACAACACACCTTCTTTATAGGCTTTACAGCAGGAAAAATCCTAAAGAAAAGGTTCCCCAAAACGGTTACATATTCACGCAGATCATTGGCTACAAATCCTACAAATCTTAGGATTCGATTACAGTCAACTACCAAGATGGATTACCAGCGACTACCAGTCGACCTTCATTCGGTCTTCAGTCGGTCACCACACACCCACCTGTCGGCCTCTTGTTAGTTGACCTCTTCGAATTTACTCGGTCGATCCACCTCAACCTTCGACTTATTGTTGATGTCTTCGACTTCGTATTTACACAGTTGAAACATCTCGACCTTCGACTTGATGTCAATTCCTTTGAATTCATCTTTACCCGGTCGAACCACCTCGACCTTCGACTTCAACTATCAATCAAACCACCTAGACTTTCACTACAAAGAATATAACAACCCAACATTCTCCCACTTATTATTTTCATTTTTGAAACTAGGATACCTTCTGAACTCTAGTTCATAGACTCGGGGCAACAATTCCCATTGCCTCTCTCCACCAAGAGAACTTCACAACACTCATAGACTTGGCCAATGAATTTTCTATGTTTTCCAACATGTCTACTTTCTCCAGCAACACATTGCTGCTTTCCACCATGTCTCTTACGAAATGGTATTGTACATCAATGTGCTTATTCTTAGAATGATAAGTTGGGTTCTTTGCCAGAAATAGTTTTCTTTGACTGTTGCAACTTATCTTCATAGCTCTCTGCTTAAACTTGATTCTTGAACATAACATTAGCATCCATACTGCTTATTTTCTTCCATGAGTGGCTACCACGTATTCAGCTTCTGTTGTTGATAGGGATACGACTTCATGTCTCTTACTCATCCAATTGATTACTCCACCAAACATTTTGAACATATATCCACTAGTCGACCTCTGTCAATCCAGATCTCCAGCCTAGTCGACGTCGACAAATACATGTACATTTAATTCACTATCACCTCCATGTTTTCCTTGGTAGAATATAGCATAATATTTTGTGCCACACAAATACCTAAATACTCTTTTGATATTTTTCCAGTGCTCCTTCCCATGTGTCGATATGTATCTTCTCAACACTCCCACTACATGCAAAATTTTTGGTCGAGTGCAGACCATCACATACATTAGACTACCAAAAACACTTGCATAGGGAAAACATGCCATGTCCTCTATTTATTTCCATGTCTTTGGACATTGTTCAATAGTTAGCCTTACTCCCATAGGAATTGGCACCTTCACAAGTTTGCAATCCTGCATGTTGAAACATTTCAAAATTGTTTCAATATACTTTGTCTGGTTCAACTAGAGATTTTTAGCTACTTGATCTCTCTTAATCTCCATTCCCAAACTGAAGTTTGTTGCACCAAGATCCTTTATGTTGAACTTGGGGGATAGCTACTTCTTCACCTCCTTTATTGCATCCATGTTGTTTCCAATCAACAACATGTCATTGACATATAATGCTACATATATGAAATGCCCACCTTCTTCTTTGGAATATATGTAGTGATCATCTTTTATTCTCACAAACCCCAAACTAAGGATGTATGTGTCAAAATTTTGGTACCACATCCTTGGTAATTTATTTACACCATAAAGGGATCTTTTCAGTTTTCACACCAAATATTTCTTTCCCTTTACTACAAATCCTTCAGGTTGTTTCATGTAGATTTCCTCTTCCAAGTCCCCATGTAGGAATGTTGTCT
Organism: Picea engelmannii; assembly: GCA_009831015.1. Taxonomy (NCBI): domain Eukaryota; kingdom Viridiplantae; phylum Streptophyta; class Pinopsida; order Pinales; family Pinaceae; genus Picea; species Picea engelmannii. The sequence goes on along the minus strand of ML783496.1, from coordinate 281,828 downwards.
TCACATTCATTTGTTCTATTTCCAGATCAAATGGGGCATCCAGAGACATTATTACTCTAATGGAAGTTAATTTTGCAACATGGGGAAAAATCTCACCGAAGTCGACTCCTTCGACTTGGGAATATCCTTTTGCTACTAGTCAAATTTTTAATTTATTGACTTGACCTACGACATTCATCTTCTTCTTGAATACCCATTTCCTACCGACATGATTTCTTCCACTAGGTAACTTGACTAAGTCCCATGTCTCATTCTTGTGCAATGATTCCATCTCTTCGACCATGGTGTCCTTCCATAGTTTTCCATCTGCTAAGTCGACTTCCTCCTCGAATGACTTGGGCTCATCATCGGTGATAGTTAACATGTATGCAGAATGGAAGTCAGGTGGAATATACGTTTCGACTAGTTTTCTAACTCTTTTTGACCTCCTTACAACCATGGTAGGTTGTTCCACCTCTTCCTCTGATTAAGTCGACTCATATGAATCATGTTCTTCACTCCTTAGTTCAAACCACACCGTGTTAGGATTATTCTCGGCCTGAACAATTCCTTTAGGCTCGGACATGCTTTCGACTTCTATAAATACCACATCACAATTGTACACTATTTTCCTTGATGCAGGATCCTAGATCCTATATCCTTTCATTCCTATTTTGTATCCAATGAAAATACATTTGACTCCCTTCGTGTCCAACTTCTCCTCTTTTCCTTGGGAACATGCACAAATACATCATAGCCAAATACTTTGAGATGTGAAACCGAAGGCTTCTTACCTGATCATACCTCATATGGAGTCATTTCGACTAGCATCAACGAAGGAGACATATTCAATATATATTTTGTAGTGGTGATTTCCTTTTCCCAGAATTCTTGTGCGAGCCCAACACCACTGATCATTCACCTTTCCTTGTCCATCGATTTCTTCCTGAGGAAGAAATCAAGGTTTTCGAGAAATTGAAAGAGTTTAACTCTCTTGTAGAAAACTAGAGAACTGACAATGGTGGTGAATTCAGTGGAAAAAAATTTGATCAGTTCTGCAAGAAATGTGGCATAACATAACAATATGGCATATGTGGCATTTTTCCTTGTCTCTCCAGATGAGAACCTCACCCGACTTTGTTTTCCATATATACAATGTTCACAAAAATATACTTATAAATTACATTCAGGAAAGTCTTTGACCATACATTTTGTATGCATAGCTCGAAGTCCTTTTTCTCCAATGTGTCCCATCCTCTTTTGCCATAGCATGGTCGGGTCAATTTTATGATGACTTGTCAAGTCGGTTTGGATCCACTCAGCCTGAATCAAGTCGAGTCGAGTCGGAGTCAATTCAAATTCATGAAAAATGATGTTGTTGCTGAAAGTTTTAAACCTGCGAGGTAAATCAATGCATATAGATTCTTAAGCAATACAAAAATTAATCAATGGCTCATACACAGAGTACACAAAGATTTTATACTGGAAACCCTCAACCAGGAAAACCTTTCTTATTTTCATTATATCGAATTTCACCATTCGCCATACAATATATACAATGTTTTTAGGTATTTCGTAGATACCAAAACCCTAATCCCTTAATCCGGGATTAATTTACAAATCCGCTAAAAATAGAAAAAACCACATCATCAGATGCAGTTGTCGTATCTGACACACCCACACACACACACATGCAAAGAATATAACACATACCCAACAGTTGCATATAGTTGAGTCGACACTCACTAGGAACTTGTATAGGGTTCCAATCTGAACTCCTTTCATTAAGACTATCGCACCTTTGACCATATTGCACAAATCCTTCTGAAATAGAGTGTGCACCCCTACCTCACTCATATTGTTGACATATATTAGGTTTTTTTCCAAACCCAAAATGTGTAGCACGCCTTAAAGGGTTCTAATCCTCCCATCCTGCAGTATCAGCCAAACTTCATTGTCCAACAATTTTGGTTGTGGAGTCATCCCCCAAGAACACTTCTCCTCCTTCATATCGTTCACATTCGTAGACCCATTCTCTATGTGGTGTCATATGATAGGATTCTCCTAAGTCGATGAACCAAACATCTTGATATGACTATGTATTGGTTGACACCAGGTACACATCGCCTCCCTTATCTGGAGTCATCTTTATCTCAGTTGATTGCCTCTCATCGGATCATGTACTGACTTCCATTTCCTTTGGCTTGCAGTCCTTTTTGTAATGTCCAAATTTACCACATTTCCATCATATTATTTTCAACTGAACCAGGTATTTAGATATGCCCTTGACTTAGACTTTCTACTGAAGAATTTTCCTTTATCTCTATCAATCGGTAGACCTCTCACCACTAAAGCATCTATGGTCGATCCTTCCATGTTCTTCCTTCTCATTTATTCTGATAATAGATATGCAACCACATCTTCTAGAACTAATGTGGTTATATTTCTCCCTATAGCCACAACTAAGCTATCCCAGGAGCCTGGAAAAGAACATAACAAGCTAATACATTTCTCCTCCTCAGTGATTTTAATATCCACAAAATATAATTGCCTTATAATTGTATTAAAAGAATTTAAATGCTCAGTCACTGAACATCCATCACTCATCCTTAGAAGATATAGTTTCTTTCTAAAGAACAACTTATTTACCAAATATTTTGACTGGTACAAGATTCCCAACTTGTCCCACAGTTTCTTGGTTGATTCTTCACCTAAGACATTCAACACTACCAAATACGCAAGACAAAGTTAAATCATACTCCTTACTCTTCTCTTGATTTTCTCCCAATATTCCATCGACATTGTCAGCATGGTACCTGGATGGACTGTTGTCCATTATTCTCAATCTACAAGGAGATATTTAACTTTAAGCTTCCAAAGTTCAAAATTCTGGCCATTAAATTTTTTTATCTCTATTCTTGAGTTTCTCACTATTCTTTAACACAATCTTTAGCACAATCTTTAAATATTTTAGACTTACGACTCTTGTTGAACCTAGGGTTTAGCTTAGATCCAAGGTTGTTAACTCAAGATATGATACCACATGTTAGGAAATGAGACACACTTCCATGCTAAACCTAACAGAAGAGAAGAATAAATATATAATCAAGAAATAAGTGAATGACGCAACAAACACACAGTACACATAGATTTTTCCATAGAAACCCAAATCGGGAAAACCAACATTCCTTGAACATTTTTCTCTCTTGTTGTCTTATTCATCAGAATAAAATGTTACATGTCTAATATTGGTCCACACCTAAGACATAATTGACATCATACCCTCTTTCTTACACAAGAACAACCTTGTAGACAATTTGACTTACATCTACATGACCAACAACCTCTAAAATGACTTCTCTAAATATTATCGTTTACAACATTAAAACATGCCTTCTTTATAGGGTTTACATTAGGAAAAATCCTAAATAAAAGGCACCTAAAACAGTTATATATCCACGCAAAAAATTGGCTACAAATCCCATGAATCTCAAGATTTTGTTACAATCAACTACCCAGTCGGATTACCATTAACTATCAGTCAGCCTTCATATGGTCTTCAGTCGATCACCACACGCCCTCTTGTCGACCTCTTGTCATTTGACCTCTTCGACTTTACCCAATAAATCCGCCTCGACCTTTGAATTGTTGTCAATGTCCTCGACTTCGTCTTTACCTTATCGAACACCTCAACATTAGAATTGTTGTCGATTCCTTTGACTTCATATTTACCCAATCGAACCACCTTGACCTTCAACTTCCACTATCAGTCAATCCACCTTAACTTTCACTACAAAGAATATAACAGCCAAACAACAAAATACCCCAAATAGCTTGAAAATAGAAAGAGTAAGTAACTCCATGTCTTGGGAATGATAAAGAGTGAATGAATATGAAGCCTCTTTGAGGGGTAAACCTCCTTTTACAATATATTAAATTCATAATTTGAAGTGATTTATACAACTAGATATCCATGGTATATATATATAGGAGAAAAAGTGGTACAATGAATGGATACAATTACAATTAAAGTGAATAGCCAACCAATCATAACAACAATATATATAGCAATAAAAATGTCATATCCCGAGACCTAGGGATTAACATGCCCCAACACTTGAAACAAGTGTTTCCCATAATGTTTTATTAGTTGTAGAGGATTATGTATAATTATTCATCTTCCTATGTTGCATCTTCTATTGGGAAGTTCTTCCACTTGATTAGGTGCTCAATAATTGATATACTATGTAGTTTCTCAATTCATGTTTCAATGAATGTTTTTTGGTTCTAGTACATGTTTTCTCTCTTCGTCAAGCTTTGGAAAATAGTCTCAACTAGGATCTTGTTGTCGATTAGCTTGTTTAAGAAATAAACATGGAATATTAAATGTACATGTGAAGATGAAGGCAACTCCAGTTGGTAATCCATATTTCCAACCCTCTACAATACCTTATAGGGACCATAATACTTTGGTGTTAATGTATTATTCTTCTTTCGTTTATTTAGGTACATATGTTTGTATGGTTGTAACCTCAGAAATACACAATCTCATGACTTCAAAGTTCATTTCACGATGATGTTGATCTAATTTTTTGATATTATTTTGTGTTATAACCAAGTTATCCTTCAATAGTTAACTTCTTCCACTACTTGAACCTTATATTTCCATCTCAAGGGTGATGTGATGGATGGAGGTTGATACCCATAGAGTGTTATAAATGTATACAGTTTGGATGAAGTATCAAAGGAAGTGTTATACCACCATTATTTTAAGGGCATTTGACCCATTGTGCCGATTTATTAAATGCAAAGTAGCAGAGATAACCTTCTATAAATTTATTGACAATCTCAGTTTTTCCATTAGATTGAGGTTGGTAAGAGAACCTCTGAGCCAATTGAGGACCTAAAAAACAAGTCAGCCCAAAAATTACTTATGAATATTCGATCTCTATCGCTTACAATAATATTTGGGTTTCCATGTAAGTTCTAAATTATTCCCATGAATGTTGCAACTAGTGTACTTTATTTGAACGGATGAGAAAGAGATAAAAAAAAATAGGAATTCTTTGTTAGTCAATCCACCAACAACATCATCAAATTATTTCGTTCATACTTTAGTAGACCCGGGATAAAATATATTGATACCTCTTTCCAAATTGACTTGGTATGGATAATAGTTCTAGAAGACCTAGTCTTGATTGTGTCTCCTTTGTTTTGTTGGCAAACCAAGCATTCTAAAACAAAATTTTGAACATTAGTTTTAAGACCTTCCTAGAAAAACTCCTTCTTTACAATGTTGTAGGATTTCAAAAATCCCATGTCTTCCCCTATAGGAGAAGTGTGTAGTTCCAAAAGGACATTTTGTCTAATTTGTGAATTCTTACATAAATATAGTTAATCCTTGTGCCATAGTGAATATTTCTTCCAAATAACTTTGTCTGATGCATTAGGATCCTATTTTATTCATTGAGTGATCTTCACTGCCCTCTAGTCTTAATGTGATTTTATCGTTTCTTCTTCCACCTAGAAAACTTGTAGAATGGAAATAACTCAAAGTAAAGAATTAATGACTTATTCTTTCCTTGAAAGTGCATCCACCACTGCATTTTATTTCTCATTTTTATAGATAATTTTAAATCATAACCTAACATCTCTGTAACCCATTGTTTTTCTCTTCTAAATAGGGTCGTCATTCCAATAAGTAATTTGGACTATCATGATTCGTTTTACCTTGAAGTGTATTCCTATAAGGTAAGGGGGTCATTTCTTAACTACAAGTAGTATGGCCAATATTTCCTTGTCATAAATGGGTTTAAGTTCTTTCCTTTAAGTTGGTGGATTTCAAAGGAAAAGGGACTTTCTTCTTGTATTAAAACTACACCAATGCCATGTCTCAAGGACTAACAATCAATAATAAAGGTTTTCATGAAGTCAAGTGTGGCCAAGAATGGAATTCTACACATAGCTATTGGGCCCGAGATATGATCATTTTCATGACGTTATTATACACTTTTTCCATATGTACATATGCGTGTTTTCGTATTTTAAAGGAGTTTTTTGAAGAATTTTATGGTAAATTGATATGATCGCTATAAGGTATGTGTAACTCATGTTTAATGATTGAATCAAGTATAATTTATCATGTTTTTATGCTTCCCAGAGTTAATTCACGTTTTTCTAGTGTTATAGGGCAAAAATGCACCATTTTTGGGTTTCGACACTTGATCCGACATTTGATCCGGCACTCGTTCCAGCACCCAGTATTGCACAAAAACGCAAGGCGAGTTGGCAGTTATGGCTTTGGCAGCCAGTGATGGACAAATCAAGCACATGGGTTTTGTTTATCCTTGCTCCCTCCAGCTACTAAGCTCTTGAAAACTCGAATTCAGTAGTCCAAAGAAGGCGATTATTGGCTTGCTCTGTTTTTTTAGTTAAGGCGTCATTTATTGTAATTTTCCGAAATTAGAAGTGGTTCGACCCTCCTGAGGTCAACCACTTGGGTTGTAATCTTATAAATACTAATAGGATGCTCATTAGATTGTTAACCAAGTAGAAGAGCCAGTGTATTAGAGACAAATTCATTTTTTCTCCATTTTGATATTTTACATTATCGAAATTGTGCCAAAACTGCGTTTTCAAGCTTTAGTGGTGGATTCGCCTTGTTAAGCTCATGGTGTGCTTTTAGAGAGTGACCACAACTTGCTAGGGGTCCCACCAACAGTCTGGTAACTCTCTGTGTGTTGTTTATGTATTTCATCATTTAAATTGTTCTTTTATTTTCTGTACATGCATGTTTTATTGTGTTCATAAGCTTGTTGTAATTTAATTATTTTATTGCTCTTTTGCAGGTTAGTGTGATGGATTATGTTAGCATGAATTAGTTTAGTAGATTAGGAATGGATCTGCAGATCCCTAGACTAACCTCGTGTTCAAGTTAGAAGTTAGATTATGCTTTCTTTCATAATTTTATAAATAAGCTTAAAACATAATTTTTAATTAGAATAAAACATAATCTTATATGGGTTTTCTTTGACAGGGATTTTAATGGATGGATAGATTTCATTTCAATTTTTAGTTATAGTTGTTGCTTACTTCAATTTTAGATAGATTTCATTTGCTTAGTTGTTGGTTGATGTAATTGTCAATTTACTTTTTAATATCATAGCTTAAATTTATGTTTTTAATTCATTTCCTTATTATAGTTTGAATAATAAAAGTAGACATAGCATAGTTTCCCTTTACGCAATTTATTTTCATAGATTAAAGTGCAATTAAATTTCTTAGTTAAATAATGATGATCTCATTATGTTGTTGATGGTTTGCACATGAATATGCAGGGTATTTAACATTATTTATGTTATGAATATGCTAAGCATCAAATGAATAATGACTTGTTGTAATTAGCCATATTTTTGCAAAGACTTGCATCTTCTTTTTCTAAAGGCATCTTAAATAGCAGTTTCTCTTGAAACTCTTCACTGTTATATAAGGAAATGATACCATACTATCAAACCTAGAGGTCTCTCATACATTTTTTCCAAGAAACCTGAGTAAGTGAGTCAAGTGTCTTTATCAAAGAGTAACAAGGAGGTCTGATTAGCGGTTAGTCATGGAAACATCACAATAACTTACAAAAGAAGAAAGTAAGTTGAGCCTAGAGATACCTTTCTGTTCTTTCTCAATGGTACCATCCACTACACACTAAATAGCTTGATTATATCATATCTTTAGATAGGCCACGTCCGCTTAAGTGCCACTTACATCGATACAATCCCTAAGTAATATAACGGAAATTCATCCTCTAACATAAATACCATCCCAATTGAAACAAAAAAGAGAAAGAAAATTTTGTTTTAAGAGCTATTCCCCCATCTTCTTACATAAGCAATCTTATACTAAAATCTTAAAGGATAGAGGGCCAGTCTTTGAGAGTTTAAGAGGCTAACTCGTCAGGATACTGAACAAGTCTGTTGGCAGTGGGTACCGGCCTGTGGTATGACTAGGTAAACCCGTCGGAGTACTGAACAGGCTTGCTGGCAGCGGGGAATTCTACCTAGCGAGGATGGTAATCTGCCAAAAATAAATAATAAATTTAAACTTGTCCTGATATACGACATTACTTGCAGACAAAGCTGACATGAAGTATGTGTGGTTAAGATAAGGTTAATGAATCTCATACACTTTCCATTGGGAAATAACTCTAAGACTATCTTGAAACTCTCTTGCCCACCTCTTCTTATCTATATGTAAGATTTTTTATCCTATAGGTGGGGCCATCTTCTAATTGTCTCGTCAAACCAATCTGTGAAATTTATCTCTACACTTAACAAGCTGTAAATATTTGGCTATTGGGAGAATTGACTGGTTTCCTAAAAAAATTATTGTGAGGTGTCATAATACTTAGGTGTGGGGAAGGGGTTCATGAGTTTACAAATGATAACACTGCCTAGAAGAAGTAAATCTTTGTAAAAATTCATGTATGGTTTTCATGATACAGGTTATTACATCAATAGTCATTTTATTTTTGAAGTGCTAAACTCTTGTGTGCTATAAATTGTTGTATATGTCCTTAATAGACTGCTCTGTTGGTTTATTTTTGTTACAGGTTGTTCATTGTAGGTTTGACTTTACATGTTCTATGCAAGTGGATTGTGTGAGCATGATGGCAAAGAAAATAATAATGGAACACTCTTATCTTGCCTCTGCTCCTATTCACTGTGTTTGTGGTCTCTGAGGAATCAATTGCCTCAACCACAAAGCTCCCAAGAGTTGGAGACCGTTGGTTTAAACACCACTAGTTGCCAAGAGAAAGCTATAACAGGGTTTTCAAAACCAAATTTCAGAACATCTCTGGAACTAAGGGATACTCCAAGGAGTGGATAAAAGAGGAGCTAATCAACCCTCTCATAGTCATCACCAGGTAGATACTCTGTCTTTGAAGCCTGTCACTTTAAATCATTAGCTCACTTTCAGTTCAATACGCCATTGAATTTCCCATTTTACTTCTTAAAAATTCTCGAGAGGATGTCTTCCCAAGTAAGGAAGGTCGTAACCAATCCCCAAGAATCCTATTGCTAATTCATGGCACGAGGACGTGCCATATCTTTGGTTTGGGGGGAGTTTCCTGAGCATATGAAAAGAGGGTCAGTTGTTTGAATTGTTACATATTGATGACAGGCAATAACAATTCTCTTGTTCACTGTGCCTACCAGTACAAACCAAGGATTTTGTTAGTATTTGTCAGTCTATCAGTCACCCGTGATTAAGTTTACTCTTTCATGTGATTGATAGGGGTTATTAGGTCAAATTGTTATATTTTCAAAATAAAAGTATCAAATACAATTTGACATATCTTGGTTGTAAAATTGTCATTAGTGTGCCTCGGTGTCATTACTACTCCATCCACTCATCCACGGTCATAATTTTTCATCATGATCATGTCATCATTCCTTGTCATAAATTTTCCAATGATTGTCTTAGTCAAAGTTCTACTTCAAAATTGGTTTATGAATTAAGGAATATGAATTTGACAAAAGTGAAAGAGGTTTTTGTCAATAATAGACCAAGAAACAAAAACCTCCTTCAGTTTATGCACAGGTGTTATCATTTGAGATAAATCCCCCAAATACAATCTCTATAGGAGGGTTTCTGTACATTTGGACAACTTGAATTCAAGACAGTTTTTCAGAGGTTTGGAGAAGGAATTTGAAGTTCTTGATGGTTCCATTGTGTATACGAAATCATAAAATTTCCAACCATACCATTTTTAGCCCAAATATCCTCTGGGAAGGCCTCCAAAATCCCTATCAAAGACCATGTTGTGCTCTTGCTAAGAGCACGCTACGCTTCTGCAAGTTTTGAGTAACCAACTTCAAGCTGGGATTTTGAACAAATGGGAACGTAATTTTGAAACATGGAGGAGGTTTGTTTTTCATAACATACCAAAATACAATAACCTCTCTCAGTTTGTGAATATAATTTATGGTTTGGGATATATTCTATCATCTTCAAGGCCTATGCCTTCAGAAAATAAAATATTATGTTTTTCCTATTTTAGTCATATTTCCTTTTTGTGTTTTCCTAACAACTAGAAGTGAAGTTTTGAAAAACAAGAGAATTTTTTATATTAGAAAACAATAAACTCTCTCATTTTTCAAATATATGTTATGGTTTTGGATATATTCAATTATCTTAGAGGCCTAGCTTTTAAGAAAATAGAACACTCTGTTTTTCCTGTTTTAGTCATATTTTTGTTTTGTGTTTTTCTAATAACTGAAAGTGAATTTTTGAAAACCAATAGATGTGTTTTTCAAGGACATATTCAAAAACAAAAACCTCTCTCATTTTTTCCACAAGGTTTACTATCTTGTAGTTACAAGTGTCACTTTGATACCTATTTTTCACAAGTTCGTCATGCCAAAAATTGTTGCGCTTATGGGAAATCACTTTTGGAACTAATTTTGCAGAGGTAAAATTGTTGTTTTGCATGGTTTAAATGATCAATGTTATAATATACATCTCAAGGCTTCCTCACATGTCATCAACAGCCTCCAAAAACTCCAAACCCTCCAGTTCAAACTTAGAGAGCATGAAACACTAAGTTGTCATTTATGCCATAATAACGTTGTCCTATAGGCCAAGATGAATTCTCTATAGCGTTAGGTTCATGATATTGCTGCCACCAATAATATTCCCTGGATGAAATTGAAATACCACAAAAATCCTAAGTCAAAATCCCTCGGGCAAGAGGGAGAAGTTTCTAAAAGCTAATCCACCCCCTCCTTCGCAAGTTTAGTCATAAAGGGCAATTTCTTTTTGTTTGCAGTGGGACATGCAAAATATTAGGTGTGGGGGTAATGTTGGGACCGAGATATGATCATTTTCATGACGTTATTATACACTTTTTCCATATGTACATATGCGTGTTTTCATATTTTAAAGGAGTTTTTTGAACAATTTTATGGTAAATCGATATGATCGCCATAAGGTATGTGTAACTCATGTTTAATGATTGAATCAAGTATAATTTATCATGTTTTTATGCTTCCAAGAGTTAATTCACATTTTCTGGTGTTACAGGGAAAAAACGCACCATTTTCTGGTTCTGACACTTGATCCAGCACTCATTACGACACTTGTTTTGGCACTTGATACGGCACTTGATCCGGCACTCATTCCAACACCCAATATTGCACAAAAACGCAAGGCGAGTTGGCAGTTATGGCATGGGCATCTAGTGATGGACAAATCGAGCACATGGGTTTTGTTTATCCTTGCCCCCCTCTAGCTACTAAGCTCCTGAAAATGCGATTTCAATCGTCCAAAGAAGGCGATTATTGGCTTGCTCCGTTTTGTCAATTAGGGCATCATTTATTGTAATTTGTCGAAATTAGAAGTGGTTCGAACCTCCTGAGGTCGACCAATTGGGTTGTAAGCTTATAAATACTAATAGGATGCTCAGTAGATTGTTAACCAAGTAGAAGAGCCAGTGTATTAGAGACAAATTCGTTTTTTCTCCTTTTTGATATTTTACATTGCCGAAATTGTGCCAAAATTGTGTTTTCAAGATTTAGTGGTGGATTCGCCTTGTTAAGCTCGTGGTGTGCTTTTAGAGAGTGACCACGACTTGATAGGGGGACCACCAGCAGTCTGGTAACTCTCTATGTGTTGTTTATGTATTTCATCATTTAAATTGTTCTTTTATTTTTTGTACATGCATGTTTTATTGTGTTAATTAGCTTCTTGTAATTTAATTGTTTTATTGCTCTTTTGCAAGTTAGTGTGATGGAATATGTTAGCATGAATTAGTTTCATAGATTAGGAATGGATCTGTAGATCCCTAAACTAACCCCGTGTGCAAGTTAGAAGTTAGATTATGCTTTCTTTCATAATTTTATAAATAAGCTTAAAACTGAATTTTTAATTAGAATAAAATAGAATCTTATCTGGGTTTTCTTTGACAGGGATTTTGATGGATGGATAGATTTCATTTCAATTTTTAGTTATAGATTTTGCTTACTTTAGTTTTAGATAGATTTCATTTGTTTAGTTGTTGGTTGATGTAATTGTCAATTTACTTTTTAATATCATAGTTTAAATTTATGTTTTTAATTCATTTCCTTATTATAGTTTGAATAATTAAAGTAGGCATAGCATAGTTTCCCTTTACGCAATTTATTTTCATAGATTAAAGTGCAATTAAATTTCTTGTTAAATAATGATGATCTTGTGATGTTGTTGATGGTTTGCACATGAATATGCAGGGTATTTAACATTATTTTTGTTATGACTAAGTTTTCATTGGATTGTTTAATCCATACCTTTCATTTTGCCATTGAGATTAGTGTCAAGTTTATACCATTGGAATTGTCCTTTGTTGTCAAATGTCATTGAGATATCATCTGTCACCACCGAAGGCATTCACACAACCACCAACATTATATTTGAGTGTCATAAGATTAAAGCTAGTTTCTTGCTTTTGTAGATTAGAAGAGATAGTTTCTTGTTCTCATAGATTGAGGTAAAGCATTTAGTTGTTAGTTCTCCTTGCTTTCAATAGTATAGATTTCCTTTCATGCATTGCATTGAGCATTTAGATTTCCTTTCACGCATTAGAAAGAGTTTTGCATTAGGCATTTAGTCCACTTGCCTCTTAGGCTAGATAGTTGTTCAATGAGAAGTCTTTGCTTACTTGTCCATTTGC
>ML783496.1:258309-269096 GCA_009831015.1 Picea engelmannii | reverse complement strand
TAAGGAAGGATAACACCCAAGGTGGGTGGTCCTGAGAAGGACTTCTTGTAAGTCTTTCACCTTTCTTCTTCCCCTTCTTTACCGCCTCAGGAGAAGGACCACCTGTGGTGCGGGTAGCCTCTGCCTCGTGCCGAGCTACCAAAGGGGCTGTAACCGGCTTCACAGCCGGATAGGTCGGATCCGTCCCTACGGACAGATTTTGCTTATAACACCTGCCCAGATTCTCTCCGGGGGGCCTTACGTTCATCCTCCACATTTGTTAGGAGGATCTCATCGTCCTGGCCCTAGTGGCTCCAATTCGATTGGAGGCACCAATCATTCTGTCACTTCTGGTTTCCGAATTCCTGTTGGAGGTCAACCTCAAGCTGGGGGGCAACCTCAATTTGGGGGAAAACCTCGGATTGGGGGACAACCTTAACTTGGGGGAAAACCTTAAGTTGGAGTCCATAACCTAGTTTATGGAAAAAATGTATCTGTGTTACAATCTCAACCTTGGAATATTCCTTTCCAAGGAAATCTACAATTGTCTGGGGGGAAACATCCTCAAGTTAATTCTTTTGTACCCCCTAACCTCGGTCAATCGTATCTAGGTTCTTTGAATCCCACTTGGGGTCAAAAATTTCAATCTAATGTTCCTTTCCAAGGGAACATACTTAATCAACCCAACCCTGTGGGATATTTGCCTCAAAATCCTCCACAACCAAATCTGTCTAGACTGTCTAATTATTTTCACAGTGCTTATGGTCCTACTGGTATACCTACGGGTCTTCCCCCTCATAACTACCAGTTTCCTCAAGTGAACTGACAGTTTCCTTTTCTAGCCACTTTGGATTTACCTAATTTGTCCAAGATTTTGAATGATCCTATTTTAAATTCTCCTTATTGGCCTGTCATACTAGCCAAGTTACCGTCTGACATTCCTAAATTTGACGGTCAAGCAGGAGAAGATCTGAATAATCATGTTATGATTTTTCATCTATGGTGTTCATCCAACTCCTTGATGGATGAGTCCATAAGATTACGACTTTTCCAATGAACTCTCACGGGTTCGGCAACAAAATGATACATCGAGTTATCATGAGGATTATTTAATGAATTTAACACCCTAGCCATGGCATTTTTGACACATTACCAGTTTCCAATTTGATATGAGACGAGAACCAAAATTTTGAGTTATTTTAAACAATCTTCGTCCACTCATATTTCTGATCACATCCATGAGTGGAGGAGGAGAAGACGTTTGATCAAAATTCCTCTTCCTAATCAACTATTGACTGAGTGGTTTAACAAATCACTCATTGGACCTATTTCTCGTGATGTTTCTATGGGCGGTGTTGTCACTGAAGAGAAGATGATTAGTAGTGCTCAGTATCTAGATATCGTTTATTCGCAAATGGGAACACTTTACGATTTGATCCCTGGCGCTCCTCATCCTTCCACAAATCCTACGCCAACACCTCCAATGGCTTCTCATGCTTTTGATGGTGTGATTGGCACCTTTCATGCTGAGGCTCAGTCCACACACGCCGGTCACACCAATACCAAATCTAATAATTCTAATGTACAAAATACTCCTACTCCTACTCCTTCCTTCAGTAATACTGTTGAATTTAATTCAATTCAATTCACACCTACCAGAAAGAATCAAAATAAAAAGAAAGGGAAGGGTAAGAATAAGGAGGACAATAATAATAATCCACAATTTAATAAAGCCAAAATGTAAACCGTTGATGAGAAAGATAAACGTAAACCTTGTTACCCTTGCCTTATTTGTGGTGACGATCATTACACGAAAGATTGTCCAAGACGCGTTGAGGTTACTAAGTTCCTCCAAGGGACTGGGAAGCCTTCTACACCTGTCATTTTGTCGCAACCTTTCCCTTCTCAGTAAAAGGCCCAATTGGTCATTCATGACCAATATTCTCCTTCCACATCCTCTTATGTCCTTATGTGTACTGGTGACTTTAAAAAGAATGAAGTTGCAGTCACAACTTGAGCTAGAGATTACTCTCTGTCAAAAGAGAAAGTTGATGATATACCACCTCCGTTGGTTCAACCTTCTCCTCCAAATGGTCCCCTTCATCTTGAAAGACTGGGTTTCGATACAGTTCTTTGCCCTCCTCCCAAGGGCATTGTTTGAAAGTTCGTGTTCAATCCTCACGCACGTGCTGCCCAAAACTACAATATTGTAGAAGACCTTGTGAAAGCACCCTCTGTGATGTCATCTCTCGAAGTCCTTCAAATTTTTCCTACCTCACGGAAGGCACTATTAAAGGCCATTGGTGGAATTGATCCTACGGATACTAATCTAATAATCTTTGACTTGGAAGATCACATTCCAAGGCTTCCTCCTCAATTAGCATTTCAGATCCACATTGTTGTTGAAAACAAGAATATCTGTAGAACTATTATTGATGAAGGAGCCTCGACTTGTGTTATGTCCGTTACTTGTTGGAAAGCTATTGGCTCTCTTGCCCTCACCGAATCACATAATACACTTAAGGATTTCAATGGTACGGGTTTAAACCTTACAGTGTTCTTCCTTCGTTGTCTATTACATTGGAAGGTAAATCGGTCAATGTCAAGGTTGAGGTATTTTATGCACCTCTTGATTATAACCTTTTACTTGGCCGTAGATGGATTGATTCCATGTGTGCAATTGTGTCTACCCTTTTCCGTGTGTTATGATTCCCGCAACAAGGAAAGGTCGTTACTGTCGACCAACTGGCCTTCTTTAATTATGATTCCCGTACTAGCAACGTTCCTTTTATATCGAAGACACCTCCCGATTATGAGAATGTGGGTGTGGGTCTTTTGAAAGATTCAACTTTGATGGGCACATTTCCGATCCTGCCACTCGATATTCCCCCTCCTTTTGTTGCCTCTATTAACATGATATCCACCACTGTTCATGAAACCCTTGCATCATATGACCCATGGGTAGTAGCTAGCTCTGGTGATTACCTTCGTTATAGCGACAAGA
The DNA here is from genome assembly GCA_009831015.1 of Picea engelmannii. Classification (NCBI taxonomy): domain Eukaryota; kingdom Viridiplantae; phylum Streptophyta; class Pinopsida; order Pinales; family Pinaceae; genus Picea; species Picea engelmannii. The sequence goes on along the minus strand of ML783496.1, from coordinate 266,113 downwards.
TTCCTTTAAGTCTGGTCGAATCTTCTTATCAGGCTATTCAATCATCAATCCCCTCTCCTCCTTCTCTCTGTGATTCATCTCCCGATATATTCCACATGATCTTTCCTACTGATGAGATGATCATGTCAGTCATGTCTATGAAAGATACCACATGGGACGATGGACATCATCGCTCCATTCTCTTCCAAGAATGTGATACCATAGAGAGCTACCAACAGATTTCGACTCTGTCGACCGTTGTCGTTATTTCTTTAGTTCCTGGGTCAACACACGATGTCTTGTACGAAGGGAAATTGAGTAACATTTCACCTACCGTCCCTATGGACATATCAATTAAAACCAGAGTCGTAGAAATTGTCCATATTGGTGTCTCATGTTCTAGTGACGAGGTCTACACCTATAAAGCCCTTTTCCAAGAATTTTGTGACGTTTTCTCCTGGAGTTATGAAAAAATTCCAGGTATTGATCCTAATATCATTGTGCATGAGATTAAGACATATCCAGACGCTATACCCATTCTGCAGAGACCTCGCCCATTCCATCCACATGAAGCCACTGCTATCAAGCTTGAAGTTGAAAAACTTCGTAAAGTTGGCTTTGACTGATTGGGTATCCAATCTTGTTTCGGTGAATAAGAAACAAGGTACGATCCACATTTGCATAGATTATATGTACATAAATAAGGCTTGTCCTAAGGAAAATTACCCGACCCCTTTCGTTGACCACATAGTTGATGACTGCGCCAGGAGTGAAATCTTCTCCTTGATGGATGGTTTCTTCGGCTATAATCAAATTAATATTTTACCCGTGGACCAACACAAGACTACTTTTATTTTCCCTTGGGGAACCTTTACCTACCAAAAATTACCCTTTGGTCTCAAGAACTCTAGTGCGACTTTTCAACGCGCTATGTCTTACGCTTTCCATGATATTAAGCACATTGTGCAACCCTATCTTGAAAATCTCCCGACGCATTCCATGCGTCACCAAGATCACCCGACAAATTTAAGGGCCATTTTCGTACGCTATCGTTATTATCGCATACGTTTGAACCCACACAAATGTGTTTTTTGTGTGGATTACGACCGACTTCTTGGTTTTATCATGTGAATACATGGGATTCGAGTAGACCCCTTGAAGGTTGAGGCTATTCTTAATCTACCTCCTCCTTCCACACTATGCTAGCTCCAAAGTTTGCAAGGGTAGGAAAACATTTTGTGTCGTTTCATCTCCAATTACGCTGAACTGGCGAAGGGATTCACTCAGCTACTCAAGAAATTTTATGAGTTTGTATGGGACGATACTGCAAACAAATATTTTGAATCTTTGAAACTTGCCTTAACTCGTACACCATTATTGTTTCCCCCTGACTATAGTCGATATTACTTCCTCTACTTAGTTTCTTTGGACTCTACCATTGTTATGTTTTTCTTCCAAGAGGATGATTCACATGACGAACATGTGATATAATATTTGAGTCAGAGTCTAACGACTATCGAGACCAAATATCTACATGTGGAAAAAATGGCCTTGGCAGCTGTTCAAGTTGTCCAACGTTTTCATCATTATATCTTATTACGCAGAACCACTGTTATTTCTGATTGCAACCCCATGCAACATATCCTTACTCGACAATTGCTAGGGGGAAAGTACTCCAAATGGATAGTGAATCTCCAGGAGTTTGACTTGGAGTTTGAATGCGCTAAGTCAAATAAATCATGGGTTTTTTCTGAACTAATATGTGACCTTCCCTCTACCGAGACAAAAAATGTGTCAGAAGATTCCTTGCCTAACGAATCCCTTTTTTTGATCAATTATGATGACATATGGTATGGATATATTATTATCTATCTCCAGACTCAAACTTAATGGCCTGATCTATCTAGTACAGATCGTCATCGTATATGGTATAAAGCCCACCAATACATCATTCTTGGTGATACCCTTACCATCGTGGTATTGATTCCATTTTTCGACGATGTCTCACTTACGATGAAGCTGAGAAAGATTTGAATGACTGTCACTATGGAGAATGTGGCGGTCATATGTTTGGGTATGCCACTATCTAAACGATCTTACGAGTGGGTTATTTTTGGCCTTCTTTGTTTAAGGACTGCATTACTATCGTCCAGAAATTCCATGCTTGCCAAACTTATAATAACAAGATAAGATCTCATCTTTCTCCCTTACATCCTATAGTTTTCATTGGTCCATTTGCCAAATGGGGCATTGACTTCAGGACATGTAACCCTCACTCAGTCGAGGGGCATGTATACATCATTGTAGTCGTAGATTATTTCACTAAATGGACCGAGGCGATGCCTACATTTGATAACACCGAGCAAACTGCATAATTGTTCATATTCAATCACATCATTACTAGATTTGATGTCCCCCAAGCCATCATTACTGATAACAATAGTCATTTTCGAAATTTTATGATGTCTGAACTTATTGAGAAGTTGGGTCTTCAGCATGAAAACTCAACCCCCTATTATCCACAGGCCAATGGCCAAGTTGAAGCGATCAACAAGGTTCTCACTACCATGCTTCGACGAATGATAGAAATTCATAAGACAAATTGGCACATGATGTTGTTCTCAACATTATGGGCCTATCGGACATTCATTAAGTCTTCCATGGGATTTAAACATTTCCAGTTAGTTTATGGCATGGAAGCCATCTTGCCGATTGAATGTGACATACTGTCTTTGAAACTAGTCGTTGAACTTATCCCTAACACCTTTGTTGAAGAGGAGCGTCTTTTGTATTTGATGCAACTAGACGAAACCCATCGCAATGTCGCCTTAGTTATTGAAACTCGGAAGAAACATGTTAAATCCCAATACGACAAACATGTCAAGCCACATGTTTTTTTTTTAAGGTGATCTAGTTCTCCTTTACGAGCAAGATCGTGATCTTCTAGGGGCTGGTAAATTTGAGCCCATGTGGCGGGGTCCTTATATTGTCAAACGAGTATTGGAGAAGGGAGCTTATGAGATGGTTGATTATTATGGAATCCCTTTGAGTGAACCCAGAAATGGGCTTTACTTGAAGATGTACTATGCTTAAGTCATTTTTGCATGAGTGCTTGTATTTTAGTGTATAATACTCTTGTGTTCTTTTTCGTTGTTTGGTTTCGACCTTTAGCTACTTACCTAGCATTGTGCTTGGTTTCCAGATGTTGGTGTCTTTGCTACCCTACATTGGATTTGTTGATGCTGCTAGTTGCAGTACTCAAAACTTAGCATCTTCTTCTTGGGTAATCTATGCACCTACGAATGAATTGATTAGTCTACATGGTGTTTGCCTTGGTCATGCAGCTAACAATATTGCAGAATATAGTGATTTCGTCGAATTATTGACCGTCGTTGTTTCACTTGTAATCCATCATCTTGTTGTACGACTGGATTCACAGTTAGTGGTCCTACAATTGAGTAATGTGTATTCTATCCGAAGTCCTACGTTGTTAAGGGTATATTTACGAATTCGCCTCTTGGAAAATCATTTTTATTACATTGAATATCAACACATTCCTAGATGTCTAAATACATTAACAGATGCATTGGCTAATTATGTGTTAGACAGACATTTGAGACATTTATAAAATCCAATCACACTTTGTATATACAACAAGTAAGCCTGTAGAAGCCTCATATATATATATAACGATAAAAGTTTTTACAAAAACAAGTGTTTTTGTCCGAAGACCAAAATATAAAAAATGTGAAGCACATGGATTCATATACAATAGAGCATCAAGGATGCTTCTCACTATAACATGCGATTGCCCTTGCTACTCTACGGAGCAGTCGATCGATGGAAGAAGACACGCCCACTGTGTGGCGGTGGTAATGCCTCGGGATATCATCGATAAACACATCTGGGATATTCATCGTGAACCTCTCCAGGGTTTGTTATATGGTCTCATAGTCAACAGTGGCTACTTCTGCTACATCACCTCTCTCCCCTCGCTTTAGATAGGGGATGAACCTAGAGGTCGGTAAGGTCCCACATATGCATCATCAAAGAGCATTTGATTAGTCATCTGATAAACAACATAAAAAACATTTTATATCATTAAAAATCACAAAAACATCATATAAACAAATGTCCTTCTTACCTATGTCCCCCCATTGGGAACCTTCAGGAAGAGCTAAGTCTGGATGTCCTCGGAAGTCCAACCCGACATATGCATAGTCGTCGACCATGAGCATATGAGTTATCAACCAGTCGAAGAAAACATCGTTATATCTAACAATAGGACCGACTGCATGCCATGCCATGAGGTCAACCGACCTCTTCATTCTCAGATCCTGTGGGGCAGGTATACCCCACTCTACCTGTAAGCGGAAAAATGGGACCCTCTCTAGGAAGAAGGATACCAAGGTCGACCTCTATCCAAATTGTTTCATCTAATCACTCCTGCACTTGATCAGTTGTTTTTTCATACTCTTGAGAACCCCTTCACACCAGTTGAAAACTCGGGGCTCCATACACTCCAGCGCATACTGAAAATAGCTTTGAAGAGGCATATTGGGAGTTGCACTCCCTTCCATGTGTGTGATGGTATAGAGGATGGTCCATAGAGGCAAGTCTCAGACATCTCTTATAGCGAATTTACCGCTATGCTTCTGAGTACCTGGCACACAATGTGCACTAATATAGTGGTTCATAGGCTCATCGCCTCCCCTGCTACCTGTAAGTGTTACTTGGGACCCATGACGAGATAGCCCGATTAAGAAGTAGATATCCTCGATATCTATCGTAAGAATGTGAGCTCCCACATTAAATGTTTGCTCGTTCACATCCCACATGTGAACTAGGTACTCGGGTAATCTCAGTTTGGCCCTCATACCCTGGATTTTGAAAAAATTTAACAACCCACATTGCCAGAGGGCCATTACCATTCCCGAGTCATTCTTGGCAAAGTAGTCTTCCTTATCGTGTTCTCTCTCTCGCCATTCCAACATTTTTACTATTGAAAACCTACAATGGAACCATAAAGAGAGATTAGCATCATTGTCTTCTTCCCTGGAGAATTTTTATTGGAAATTTCATCTTTAAAAACTTTTAGGTTTGCACACATCACAGGCCAAGGCATATGCATAGTGCAGAGTCATCGCAGGCCAGATATAGGGTCGCCTAAGACAACCCTAGATCATCGCAGGGCCCAATATAGGGCACTTGCGATGACCTCCGCGCATGGGTACCCCCAAAAACTTAACCCAAAAGTCTATTTTTAACCAATGAAAAACAAATTTTAATCCATGGAAAGTTGAAATAGATGAAAATTACCTATTCTGTGGAGACGGTTCGTCGAATGATCAGTTGTGACCTCCATAATCTACAATTGAAGATCAAGGTAAAAAGGGGGTTTTTGAGCAAGGTTTGGGTGAAATGACAAATGGAATAGTGAAATGAGGTTTTTACCCATTTTTATTGATTTTTCACTTTTAAATTTGTATTTTATTGTTTTATATGTTTTATCTAAACCCTAAAAGTTCTAACGACTTTGCAAGTGTTATTTTTTGCAGATAAAAAGTCTAGGAGTGAAACAGTGGAACAATGATTCATTTTTTGGCTTGTTTTTTATACATTTGTTGCATGTACAGATCCTTTTAGGGTTTTTCAGGAAAAACTTCGAGCAAGTCTTGATTCTTTCTCACACTCGTGAAACCATAAGAATGTAATTGAGTAGTCTTTTGTCATTTTTTCGAACTCGTAATGGTGACACGAAAAATGAAACCTATGGAGTATCCTTTAAGCTCTTTTCACGCTCCATAAAAACGAAAATATTGTCGAGTGACCTTGTTCTTTTCACGCTTGTAAAAGTATTTGAAGAAAACATCTGACGAGCGGTGGGTTATCACTTTTTCGGTCTTGTCAGATTAATTTACGAAAAAGGACCTAATGGAGTTCTCTTTAAGTGTTTTTCAGACTCTCTAAACACAAAAAACCTTTGAGTCTTCTTTCCTTGGACTCATTAAACAAACATCGAAAGGCCCATATGGGACCGAACCACTCCTTCTTAGGGTTCGTTAAACATACTCCGAGGGACTCATCCGAAGGATGAGATTACATCAACAAGCATATGTTATCCTCCTCAAGCTTGTGTAAAAATAAAGAGATACTCGCCATAAATGGTGGGTGGAAATTGGGAAGGAAATGTGTCTCTATATTTGTGTTAGTGGCAATAATAGTCACTCTTGAACATGACACCCCCCTTCATCATTGTATACGGGTTGGGACCATCCGCATGTCCATATGTTGGGTCCTTCTTGAGTCAATGCTACCAATACCATTGCGTATCACTCATATGTTCAAGAGAAGTCCAACCTAAATAAGCCTTCTATCGAGTCAACCATCTACAGTTATAAATTTTCTACCATGTCGGCCTTCCCTGAGTCAATTTCAAATCACTTCACACTCTGATCTACCTCAAATCTGTTACATATTTCGTGTCATTGATGGGGGATACATCAAGGCCCTCCTGTGATGAGTCTTTTCCCGTCGAATTCAAATCATTATCTAGGAACAAGACTTAGAAATCATTCAGTGCCTCAGAGAATGCATGCCTCAATGGTAGGTTTCTTTGCTTTCAACAGTGGGTTTACATCATTGACCCCTGATTGGAAGATTCCATTTAGTGTTCGACTTCAACTCATTTATTCACATTCATTGGATTGTATCGAGGTACCTTGGGAGTCATTGACATCAATGGTGATTTCCCTCGCACTTGTTAATGGTTTTCATTAATGACCAGTAATCAAGTGGTTTCTATCATGTTCGACTTCAGCACCTGTAATTGCATGGTTAGATTCGTACTTAGGGACGATGGAAATGAAGACCCTAGATCACACCATTCTGGTCCAGGTTGCGACGAAGTATTCATGATTTGTATTGACACATAGATCCACTTTGTGTGTCTCGTGGCTATGTCCGAATTTGAGTCATTTTAGAGCATAGATCCACAGTGTATTCTAGGTGGTTATGCCAATTCATAATGACATGGATCCATAGTGTATATTTAGTGGCCATGACTCACTTGAAATTTTGTAATCTAAGTATGGTAATTCCTACCTCGAACAATGGTATATCACTATGTTGATGCTTGACTGTTTGCAGGTTCCCGATCGATGCACTCCTTGTTTCTAACACACACATTCTACAAAGTATTTCAGCTATCACGAGTTCCAGCTTTATACTTTGAAGGGCATTTTGTTACACATTATTTTGGTCACCCCAGTGATCCATTGACAACATGTGTTCATGTTCCCAAAAAGAGTGTTACTTCATGAGGAAACTGGTTGACTTTCTCTTCTCAAAACCCTATTAAGGAAGGTCATCATAGCTTGCACCATACATAGGGTGCGACGATGCCTTATCGCTGCCCCCTGCTCTAAAGCTAGTGTAACACACCCACTAAACTAAATCAACTTTTTCTGGTCCTCTGTTGGATTCAAACCCCTAAATAACCATGGAGGCCCAGCGTAAGCTAGCTCCTTCTCTCTCCTTCTTCGTTCCCACGCGATCGAGGGTTATATTCACTGTTCCATTTGAATGCAGTGTCTTTTATATTTTGCGCTTCGACGCTACAGCAAGACCCAAGCATTCTATTCTGCAACCGCCGAACTCTGACAGGGCTAGCGAGTGACCAATAGGGATGAATCCCTACGGGGTCAACGAATGGCCAATAGGAACGAATCTCAACAGGGGTAGATAATCCGCCAATGGGAACAAGCCCCGTCGTGCGGTTAGATGTAATATAGGTGGCGAGAGGAAATCGCGACACGGTGGACGT